>OY743172.1:40120888-40125888 GCA_963555705.1 Ligustrum vulgare | reverse complement strand
AGTAGCCCCTACAACCCCTTGACTCCTGCGGGCTACGTTCGAACTAAACTAGAGTAAGGCTTTCTTCTCCCCGAAAATGCTCTATAAGGGTTGGGGTTCATTAGCGATCAGGCTTTCTTCCACCCACGGGTATCGCCGACATACGCTAAGGCCGGGTGGCCGGGAAGGATGTATGTGAGGCCGACTACTTCCTATACATCAGAGACGAGTGCGGCTTTCCAATATGATGAGAAGGAAGCTAGACTCATTCTCTTGTGAGCATAAGTTGGTACCAAAAAAGAGCAATTGTGAATTGAGACCTATTCTTTGGCCTGTTTTCATGCGCGTTATAAAGCTATTATCATATAAGAAAATAAAGAGCTACTCGCCACAGAGTAGGCCTACTAAGATAAGAGCAGATCATGAACCCAAAAGAATAGATACGATTCAGGGTAAGCCGGAGAGCTTGGCCCGATCTTACTCGATAAGGCGATGGATCGCGAGATTGACGATGCTATTATGCCCATTCCGCCGAAGACAGCGAGACAATGTATATTGTGTTGAGAGATTCCACGCGGAGATGTGAGACGGGTATTTTGGGGGATATGACAAGAGGAGTATAGTATAGTATAGTAGGCAGGCGAGTAGAAGGATAGCTAAAAGATTGGAATAAAAAATCGCCCAGGCCTTCTTGATCAAGTGTCAAGGACGGGAGAACAGACTTCAAACAAAGGCATACGCTAGACTGAAAGGGCCCAGCGGTGTGGCTCATTCTTTCTACTTGCAGCTTTACGGTCTAGCGGCGGGACCCGAAGTGTTGGAGAAAGGAATCGAAAAGCTAGCATTCTCAATTGAAGCTTCTGCCGATGGTATATTAGATCATTCATATGCTTGAAGAAGATGTCTTTTTGTTATATTTTGGACTATCTTCTTTTGGACTATTTTCATAGCTATATGCCATGGGGCTCGGCAGCACAATCTTCGATTTCCTTTCTTGACTTGGCTTTCGCTCGCTCCTCCGGAAGCAGTGAACATGATTCCAGGCCCTCTGCTACTGGTAAGACCATCCCGCTTGATCAATCTCCTGTTCAGTCTCCTACAAAATAGATCAAATGCAAGAAAAATCCTTTAAGTTCTCTCCCCCGGCTCCTGGTTTATAGATTTATAGAAGAGTTTTTTACATTGATGAGAAACTCTATGATGAAAGCATAGACTGGTGGAAAGATAGCTTGGTTGTATTTTTTGCAGGTAGAAGGCCCTCGGTGGAATTCATTAGAGACAAGTTCAAACCGATGATGGAACCTAACGGGATCATATTCAATCACTGCTATATGGAAAATTCCTGTGTGATAATAAGGTTCGATCTTGAAGAGGAACTGGTGAGAGTCTGGGTAAATGGTCACATTTCTTTCGGAAGAACATGCATGATTCTAACAAAATGGTAGCCGATGATGGATTTATAGATGAGTCTCCTGCGATGATTGTGCCTGTATGGATCGAGCTGCCGAAACTCCCAGCAGAATTCTTGAAGGAATAAAGAATTTTCACAATTGCTAGCGCTGCGGGCTCTGATGTTTTTTAAAACCACGAAGCTGAAAGCCATAAATAAAGTATGCAAGACTTTGTATTGAGCTCGACTTGAGAAAGGACATGATAAGAGAAGTATGCAATACCAAGCGAGGGGTGAAATGGCAAAAAAAACTGTATTAAAATACCCGGATTTTATGCAAGAGCAGCGGCTCCATGGATAAAGCCGGGCCATCAGAATAAGAAGGGCCTTTCGAACAAAATCAACACAAAGATGTCTTCTTTTTTTTTCGTTATTTTGATTTATAGGCTCGTTTGAGCCCTTCTTTTATCTAAAATAAATGGTGGTGGCACGTTGAGGCAGTGGTGGTGGGCCACGATGTTGAGACGGTGGTGGGCAGATATTGATTTGGACAAGTTTCCGAATATGATGTGACCTAATAATTAATAAGTGAATTGTGACCTAATAATATGATAATTGTGACTTTAAAGATTGATGATCTAATAATTTGATAATTTGTGACCCAGAAATAACTCGGGATCGATTAATTTAAAACTTGTTACCTTGAAATTTACTTGAACAAATTGTTATTGTGACCAACTATTTTGATAATTTGTGACTTAAGGAATTTCGTTTTGTAACCTGAATTAATATTGTGTTGTGACTTGAATTTATATAATTAATAAAATATTTTTGATTATTTAGTTTAATTAAATAATTATAACTACAACCTGATTTTTTAAATTTTTAAAAATTATTGGGTTTAAGTAATTGATTTTGCCTCCGCTTGGTAAATCATTTATTAAAAACACACCGGGTACTAAAAATAAAAATTGTTAGGCAAGACCCGCATCATGAGGGAAAGAATATGAAAGATGAAGAGTTACAAAGTCAAGAAAATCTAATAATATAATTAAAATTTCAAATGAAATGTAGTGTTTGATTTGAAATGAAATATTTGACCTTTGAGATAAACAATTGAACCTATATTTTATCTTTGAGCTTAGGATGTTTTTATTATTATTATTATTATTTGGTAAACTTATGAATTTATAAAAGTAAATATATATTTTTTTATGTTTCCACATTTATGTGAAGAAAAAAAAAATTATTTTCAGTAACATTCTGAATTTATTTCTAAATAATTCGAAATGTTACAGATTGTACAGAGCGAAGAGTTTTAAAAAGTCGTTATGGGACTATAAAATTTATATTTTATGGGTATTTATTTGCCAAAAAAAAAAGTACACTATTCACATGAATAGATCTGTTTCACTGTCCACGATGAACGGTGACACGAAGTGAACGGTAGTTGATTTTTTCCAGTAGCAGATTGTGTTTTAAAAAGGAAATGGTTAACATATTCTTTTTTCTACTTTGAGTTTCAGGTTGTCAACGACACACTTGTATATTAATTTTCAAAAAAACAAAATTTCGTTGCAAGTATCTGTTGGGTGGATTTGTGAATAGTGACGCCAAATATTGAAAGTTTGTAAATCCAAGCCGAAATTTGGACAGAGTAACGGCAAGGAAAAACACAAATAAGAAGAAGAAGAATAAAGACAAAGCCGAGGCAAGAGTTGGACTCTTTGTCCTTAAGTCGAATTTGCCCCGCAACGATGCCTACGGATAACGGCAATCGACTCCCAAGATACAACGGCTTCCACTTGTGTTTGAAGCACTTCAAAACACAAGTACAACGAACCAAATATAGATTTATGTACTCCAAAGCAGGGGCGGAGCCCATTCAGGCCTAGCGCAGGCGGTGGACCGCACTGGACCGATGGGCAGCCCTGAATTTTTGGTGGTCTGTACTGAAGCCCAAAAGGTTTAGTTTCAAAAAAAATATAAGTTACTTGGTCCAATTCTAGCTAGCTCAACAGCTTTATTTTAAAAAAGATTGTTTGTATATTTGGGTCAATTGTCGACCCAAATAAACAAACATGAATCCAGTTTATCTAATCCCTAAATGGAATGCACATAATATCTGTTCATTCAATAAATTGGAAGTCCCCATTCCACAATCTCCCGTCAATTGGTCGCCATTTCCATACTCGTGAGCCTGTCAATCGTCGCCGGAACTTTCACCTCCGGCGAAAACATAAGACAATGATCTTGGCTAGCTCCGTTTCGGCTTCCCTTTAACTAGTAAGTAAATGATAAATTCTCTTTAGTAATTTCTCCTCTTTTTTTTAACCTAATTTCTTGTCTATTTTACAATGTTTAGTGTTCTAGGTTCATTTTGGAATATGTTAAGTTTTAATTTGATATTAAATTTAGAGGGTTTTTCTTAATTTATTTGATTATTTTTGCTTGACATTATTATGTTGTTCAATATTGTGATTTGTAAAATTGATTAATGGTTGGTTAGTGGAATGAACTCAGTGGTCGCAGCCTCAAGACAAAAACAATTTGCTATACAAATGGAGCTTTGAATAAATAAACATCTATATCTATATATAAATGTTAAAACGACAGAGAAATGGGGGGGATCCTTAATTTGAATATATTAGTTGCACATCACACTTGTACGTAAATGTATATAGATTTGAACTTGGAAAAAGGAAATAAACAACCTTAGGTATTTTCATAACACAAGTCCGTGTAATGATAAACAGTATTCTTAGAAAAATTTCGGGGGCGCTGCCCCCGAACCCCCTATAGCCCCCTCCCTCACCTCGTTTAATTTCAGCCCGCGCTGAAAGAAATTCCTGGCTCCGCCCCTGCTCCAAAGGATGCAATGAAGAATATCAAAACAAATGAAATGAAATGATTTGATTTTGGAGAGAAGTGAGGATGTTGAGATGTTTTGCATATCAAAAAGTGAAGAATAGGACACCCAAAGGGTCCTATATATATAGACCATGAAAGGGTGTGGACGAAGTGGTTGAGGCCCAAACCATGCACCATTTCCAAACAATGCACCTTTACGAAAAAGGTGTCTTTTGGCCGGACAACCGTGCGGCCGCACGGTTTAACTCAAAAACCCGAAAATAAAATCGACGTGTGGTCGCACGGTCAAATATTTTGACCTTATTTTCGTCCTTTTTCGTAATTTCTCATTCATCCGATATTGATTTTCGAAATGTCAAATATACCCTTCAACACATGCAGAGAAATCAAAATTCTCTTTCGGGGGGCGTTGCCCCCGAGCCCCCACGACCCCCGCGACCTGACCGGGCAGGTCGATCCCCGTTTGTGCTCCCCGAAGCGGCGAAGTGGCAAACAATTTTGCCTAAACGGATTGAGCCGAGCTTTTGAGTATTTGGCCGAAGTCGACACGAAGTCACTTTAATCGATTTTCAATTCTCGATTTATTAATCAATATCCAACAGTATCCATGTTTAGGTTTTTACATGTCATATATGTTTATTTAACTCTAAACTTTTGACTTGGGCTAATAATCAATTTTTTCATAAAGATATAAATTTAAAGATTTGTAAAGGGGTAATTAGTACAAAATGTCTCTACGTTTGACATGTATTGTACAAAA
>OY743172.1:40113388-40118388 GCA_963555705.1 Ligustrum vulgare | reverse complement strand
TTCGATATCTCTTTTTTCGTTTCTATCCACAGAATCTTTGTGAATCCATAGGACTTTCGTTCTTCCATTTCTTGGTTCCGAACTGTTATTTCAATTCTTCCATCTTTTTCTTAATTTCATCCCCTTATTCAGTCAATTCACAGTCACAACGAGATGGAAGGACTTCTATTGGAATCCACATACAGTAGCAGAGAAAATGAAATATATCTTTAGTTCATATATAACTAGTCAATATCTAATATCACATATACATGTCTTTCTTCCCTAATGGAAACCAAGCATTCATCTTAGATTGAAGCGGATTCGAGAATCAATCGTCGAAACAACTACAAGAGTTGGCTTAGAACCATTCAAATACATATATCTAGTTCGACTCCCCTCTTCGAATCAATAATTAATCCATTTTTCAGGAATCCTGTTTTTTGTAAATTCTTTTCTCCCTTCCACTTTCTTTATCATTATTCCACCCGAATACAATCTAAATGAGCAAATTAATTAGGGCGAATTACTGCATATGCATAAAAATAACATTATTTGATTGATCTAAGTTCATGCAATTTATTATTTATTAAATATTTTCTTTTGGTCAATTGTTGAATAAAATCAACTGAAAGTCAAATAATTTCTCGTGTTTTTTATTTAATTACACGTGGTAAACATATATCTTATTCCAATTTTGATTTGAATAACAAGACTGGCTGACCAATATAAAGCGAATATTCGTTGAGGGAAGGTATGATAGTAAGTGGACGAAAAGGGAATTTTAGGAAAAAGATCTTTTAGATCTCTTTCCCTTTTTTTGTTCCTTTCTATTTTCTATCGTATATAGCGTCGTTGTATATTTCTATTCCTTTAGGAAATTATCTTGAGCCACACATACATTGCTTTGCATTAAGCTAAAAAAAAAAGACTATTTCAATGATGGCCCTCCATAGATTCACCTATATAAGCCGCGGCTAAAGTTGCAAAAATAAGAGCTTGAATACCACTTGTAAATAATCCAAGGAACATGACAGGGATAGGAACCACTGAAGGTACTAAAGAAACAAGAACAACAACTACTAATTCATCCGCTAAGATATTCCCGAAAAGTCGAAAACTAAGTGATAAGGGCTTTGTGAAATCTTCTAAGATGTTAATGGGTAAAAGGATTGGAGTTGGTTAAATATATTTTCCGAAATAACTTAATCCTTTTTTGGTAAGACCCGCATAGAAATATGCCACTGACGTGAGTAAAGCCAAAGCAACGGTAGTATTTATATCATTCGTGGGTGCGGCTAACTCTCCATGAGGTAATTGTATGATTTTCCAAGGTAAAAGAGCTCCTGACCAATTAGAAACAAAAATAAATAGAAACATAGTTCCAATAAAAGGAACCCAAGGGCCATATTCTTCTCCAATTTGAGTTTGACTCACATCTCGAATGAATTCAAGAACATATTCGAAGAAATTCTGACCCCCAGTCGGAATGGTTTGTGGGTTCCGAATAGCTATAGTAGCTGAACCTAATAAGATAGCAATTACAACCCAAGAAGTAATAAGTACTTGGCCATGGACTTGGAAACCCCCTATTTGCCAATAGAAATGTTGGCCTACTTCCACAGCGGATATATCGTATAACCTTTTTAGTGTGTTGATGGAACATGATAACACATTCATATTGCCCTCTGAAAAAAAATCGAACTTTAAACAAAATTATTTTGATTCAACCATCTCTTTGCCTACTTGAATCGGATATTTGAAATACCAACTAATATTTGGAATACTAACTAATCACATAATATTCCCAGTTATTTTTATCTCTTTTTGGAAATTCAGAAATAATAACCGATTCCATAAATCTATCGGATTTTCGAAGTAAGTTATTTATCTTATTATAAGTTAGTTATCTTATTATTAATCAAGGATTTCTTATATAGCTAGAACGACCCTCACAAATTGCGAATACTAATTTGTTAAGAATTAAGCGGATTGAAGATATAGCATCATCATTCGCTGGAATCGAAATATCTGCAAGATCCGGGTCGCAATTTGTATCGATTAAACAAATTGTTGGAATTCCCAAAGTGATACACTCTCGCAGGGCCGTATATTCTTCGTGCTGATCAACGATAATTACAATATCGGGTAACCCTGTCATATATTTAATCCCGCCCAGGTATGTTTGCAAGCGGGATAATTGCCTTTTCAACATAGCTGCATCCCTTTTCGGAAGACGGTTGAGTCTTCCTGTTTTTTGTTCCATTCTCAAGTCCCTGAACTTATGAAGTCTCGTTTCTGTAGTGGACCAATTCGTTAACATACCGCCGAGCCATTTTTTATTAACATAATGACACCGGGCCTTTATCGCAGCCCATGCTACTCTTGAAATAGCCCAAGCTAATTTGAGAAAAGCTGAAGGAAAGAGACAAATAATTGAGGCAAATCTAGCTCTCCGACGAGCTAGCACAAGAGTAGAGGCTGTCAATGTTATTTCCTAACTAGTTGGTGCGTTCGAATAATCAAAAGAAGTTTTGTTTCTAAGCCTATTTTGATAGGATTCTGTCGAGTGAATCCAATCAAGCAGAATCCTATTTTGCTACAACGAAAATCAAATAAATAAAAAAGATACAAAATCAATAAAAATAAAAGAAGGTGGGTCGAAAAACTTATTAGGTACCATTGACTCCGGTATCTAATAAGTTCTACCTACTATTGGATTTGAATCAATGACTCCCGCCGTATGAAAGCAATACTCTAACCACTGAGTTAAGTAGGTCATTTATCATCCCAAAGATAACCAAATGGAACCCATGCCATCGATGGATTATAAATATCATATTACTTATGAGCAATACTAATACAAGCAATACCACTCCAAAATTGAGGATGTTGGATGATAGAATATTCATCTTGACAAGAAATTATCTACATGATAAAATATGTATCACAAGCACTAAGGGCTATAGCTCAGTTGGTAGAGCACCTCGTTTACACGCGCGCCAATGTTTTTCAGGGGGGTCCATCATACAATCAAAAAAATGCATCTTATTGAGAAATCGATGTCTTACTCCATAACTGTGAGGGAACAGTAGCCTGACAAATGGTTCAGTCCGATTTTGGTGCCCATTTAGGTACCAAACAGACCCCATACATTGATTTGAGATATTGATAAGGTCAATACCAGTCCATTCAATGCTAGGCATAATGAGTATAAGGTCCTCAAAAAATTGCTTTTCGTCCTATGAACTTTAAGGTGTATGAAGTTTCATATTTGCTTTTTTAAGCCGAACGATAGAGGCTTCATTTAACTTAGGTTGATCTAGGCCAGAGGCAGACCTACGTCAAGATAACCCCACCTTTGAAACACTTTGGTAGTGCTCCTGGATCAGAATCCCAAATAATGAATCAGAGCACATGGAGCCATCTCCTTAATCTTATTTTGAAAAATATGGCAGACTAACTGATATTTCTATCAGTTAATGAAAGAGCCCAAGGCAAAAAAAATGCATGTTGGGTCTTTGAAACAGTTCCGATCATTTTGATAATAATAAGTTTGATCTGTTTTACCGAGAAGGTCTACGGTTCGAGTCCGTATAGCCCTAGAGCCCTAGAAAATGAAAATTCAAAATAGAAAATTGTATAATTTTCATTTCTTCATTATTGTTTCTTTCTTGTAACTGACCGCTTGGGTTGGTTCATCGAAACCCAAATTATTCCTATAAACTCACTCACGGGAATCGTTTAAAGCAGAACAGAAAACGGAAAGAAAAAGGGATCGAATCGATATTTATCCAATCGTGGATAAACAAACCAACCTTTCGTCATTAATCTTCGGAGGTAAATTCCATATGAATTTTCCTGTCCACAATCAAGGGGGTAAGTTAGTGATACTCCTTTTTTTTGGTATACCTAATCCTAATAAATTTAGGAAGTCAAAATCATGACACGAAACCAGTTAAAAACTGAAAAGAGTAATTCAAATAGATCTAGGGAATGACCTGCTGTATTTGTGGACAAGCCAAAGTTTGTTGAGAAACGAATCTCTTTGGTAAGTTTCATTGTCAACAATGACAAATAGACTTTTTCTTCGTATACCTTACCTAGATCTATCGAAGCACAAAGGGGATGGTCTTCTTTTTCTTGTATTCAATCAAGAGAAACCCCTCTAATAAAATAAAAGGAATATACCAACACTAAGATATTCGAAATCAAAAAACCTATCCATTCTCTTACATTTGAATACTTGTTCTATTCTAAATCACTAAGAAAAAAACGACAAACTCCAGATTCTATTCCTAAAAAAAAATAGAAATCTCTAAAGAATTTAGAATAATATATATAATTAAAAAAAGAATAAGTTCGAAATTCTAAACACAAAATAAGAATTCTATTTTCTTTTTATTTGGAACTAGGTTTCTTTAGCAAGAATCCTAGGTGAAAACAAGAGAATTTGTATAAAAGTAATAGTTAGGGTTATACTAACTAAATAAAAAGAAATAAAAATAAGTAGACTGGACATAGGATTCCAGTCAAGTCAGTCGATGAATCTTGAAACGAGATATGCCCCGCAATAAACAAAGGAAACCAGATGGTTTGGTCAAAATGAATTCTTGCTTTGACTAAACAGTTATGGATGAATTGACAATTTCAATTCGAATCGACCCATCCGGTATATTTTCCACGTTCATAGGAGTGCGTCTATGTTTTTGCTTTACGAATATGATATTTTTTGGGCATTTCTAATAATATCGAGTCTTATTCCTATTTTGGCATTTTTTATTTCCAGGATTTTAGCCCCGATTCGGAAAGGGCCGGAGAAACTTTCTAGTTATGAATCGGGTATAGAACCAATGGGCGACGCTTGGTTACAATTTCGAATCCGTTATTATATGTTTGCTCTAGTTTTTGTTGTTTTTGATGTTGAAACGGTTTTTCTTTATCCATGGGCAATGAGTTTCGATGTATTGGGTCTATCTGTATTTATAGAAGCTTTCATTTTCGTGCTTATCTTAATTGTT
>OY743172.1:40093388-40103388 GCA_963555705.1 Ligustrum vulgare | reverse complement strand
ATTTATATACTCCATTATATATAATCATGAAGAGCATAATATTTGTATAAATATGGAAAAGTATATGAATGATTTATATACTCCATTATATATAATCATGAAGAGCATAATATTTGTATAAATATGGAAAAGTATATGAATGATTGATAAGACTCCATTATATGTAATCATGAAGAGCATAATATTTGTATAAAAAATGGAAAAGTATATGAATGATTTATATACCCCATTATATATAATCATGAAGAGCATAATATTTGTATAAAATTGGAAAAGTATATGAATGATTTATATACTCCATTATATATAATCATGAAGAGCATAATATTTGTATAAATATGGAAAAATATATGAATGATTGATAGACTCCATTATATATAATCATGAAGAGCATATTATTTGTATAAATATGGAAAAGTATATGAATGGTGCTTTACTTTAAGAAAAGGATGTGTTAAAATTAATAGAATTGAATGATTATGTTTATAATATGCAAACTTTATACATCTATTTAAACCCATCTCTTTTACACACAACTCTACACATATACACTTATTTCCAATCTCTTGACAAAATCCACAAGTAAGAGAAATTCAAGGTGGTCAAGAAAGTTTTGGTTCGTTTACTACTACACTTCATTTTAATCTTTTAAAAGGTAAGTATATCTTATGTTTTTATGTAAAGTAAGTATGTTTTTATGAAATGTAAGTATATCTTATGTTTTTATGTAAAGTAAGTATGTTTTTATGAAATGTAAGTATATCTTATGTTTTTATGTAAAGTAAGTATGTTTTTATGAAATGTAAGTATATCTTATGTTTTTATGTAAAGTAAGTATGTTTTTATGAAATGTAAGTATATCTTATGTTTTTATGTAAAGTAAGTATGTTTTTATGAAATGTAAGTATATCTTATGTTTTTATGTAAAGTAAGTATGTTTTTATGAAATGTAAGTATATCTTATGTTTTTATGTAAAGTAAGTATGTTTTTATGACAAGTAAGTATATCTTATGTTTTTATGAAAAGTAAGTATGTTTTTATGAAAGGTAAATACACCTTATGTTTTTATGAAAAGTAAGTATGTTTTTATGACAAGTAAGTATATCTTATGTTTTTATGAAAAGTAAGTATGTTTTTATGAAAGGTAAATACACCTTATGTTTTTATGAAAAGTAAGTATGTTTTTATGACAAGTAAGTATATCTTATGTTTTTATGAAAAGTAAGTATGTTTTTATGAAAGGTAAATACACCTTATGTTTTTATGAAAAGTAAGTATGTTTTTATGACAAGTAAGTATATCTTATATTTTTATGAAAAGTAAGTATGTTTTTATGACAAGTAAGTATATCTTATGTTTTTATGAAAATGTTTGGATCATTGCTATGAAATCAATCTCACAAGATTGTTATGGGTTCCATATGATATGTTTATGATTATGCTAAGGGGACCGGAGTTTAGTAGCGCTACACATAAGAATTCTTGCCATTTAAGTTCGGTAAAATTCTTGTGTCTCCCTATGTTTATGAATATTTCAATCCTATCCTATGTTATGATGAAAATGATCCATATGCATTCAAAAGAAAATTTATGCTTGGTATACTTACTGGGATTTTATAAATCTCACTCCACGATATTTACCATTTTCAGATAATTGAAGGTTCGAGGCGGTCAACATGGAAGTGGCAAAAGTGGTTAAGATTGATGAGATAATTATGTTGAACTTTATGTAAGAAAATTATGTTCTATTTTTATTCACAAATAAAATTATGGGATTCTAATTATTCTTTTGAATAATTTTACATTACTATTTAAGTCTCGATAATATGATATGAGTCACTTTTTGTGGCACTCGAATGGTCGAGAATTCGGGTCGTCACAGTTGGTATCAGAGCCAAGAGTTTTAAAAACGATTCTGTAGATTTTTGAAATTTTATTTCTTAAAAAAAAAAAAAAAAAAAATACTATTCACGTGAACAGTAAAACGACGTGCTATTCATGATGAACAGTGAACGAAATCACTATTCATTTAAAAAAAAAATATTTGAATTTTCACATGTCAAGTATGGTTATGATTTTGAAAAGTATGATGAAATTTGATGTGCGAATTTCAAGGACAAAATTCATTTTAAGCAAGGGAGTTTGTAATGTCCTGAAAATTTTATGGAATATAATTAGTTAGTGATATGATGTTTATATTGATGTCTTTGATAAATTTCTAGAAGTTCGGGGACTAAAGGAAAATAAGATTTGACGATAAATTTTTATTTGGGTTAATTAGGCCCAATCTTATGTAAAGATGCGAAATGATTAATAATAATTTTTTTTTAAAATATTTTAACTCATCACTCTACTATGTCACTCTCCACGTATTGACTCCTCGAACCAGGTATGTTATATGCTTTGCAAGTCATTTACGATTTTATTAAGACATGTTAAGTATGAAATATTCATATGTTATGAATCTTTAAGTGAAATATACATGTTGAGTATGATATGAATTGATAGAAGCCTAAATTTTAATTTATTCATTTTAATGTAGAATCATGAGACATAGAGGATATTGATATGAATTTTGGTTCATATTAAGCTTAGTAAGATTGACTCAATTAGAAATTAAGTTGGGTTGTAACTTTGGCCCAAAATATATGGAATAATATATTAAACAAATAAAATTGATAATGAATTGTACAATAATTTATCCCTTTATCACTACCTTTGTGTAAAAAACAAGGGAAAAACTTGGATGGTTATTAGTACTTCCTCTTCAAGTTTCAATTTTCGGTTCAATAATTTATCCCTTTATCACTACCTTTGCTTAAAAGCAAGGAAAAACTGTGGATGATTATTGGTACCACTCTTCAAGTTTCAATTTTGAAAAAAAAAAAAAAAATATGATTTACGAATGATTTTCAAAATAATCTTTGTCGTCAAGTTTAGAAATGATGAGCCCTAAATGGACTTTGCATAATTGATTTTAGACATGGCACTAAGTATGAGAAGTCAACAGAAAGGACTAGATAATATTTTCGAATTATTCATCGTTTAGATTAAACGAGAAATAGAAAGTCAGTTTTATGAAGTTATGATGAGATGTTGAGATTATAAGTGATATGATTTTATTGAGATTTTTATGAGAAGAATTATGAAGTTGGAGATTTAAAGTTTAGGCTCTTAATTATTGAGAAATAAGGACTTGATATGGTGATATTAGAAATTATGATTTGAAATTTCTATGTTGAGGAATTATGAATTGATTTTCTGGAATATTTATGATGATATTGAAGTTTGATGAAATTGTGATCAAATGTACAATTAGTTATTATTGTGAGTTATGAAGTATGCTTACGATTTGGATAAGTCCAAATTTCAAAGGAAAACTCTGCCTAGAATTTTATCGTTTGGAGTTAAGAGCATAGTATGGTATGCAATCACTAAGAGAATTGAAGTTAGACATACAAGTTCATTTACATCACAAACGAGATTTAGTAGATGATAACAGAGATATTATTATTTTCTCATAAGGAGAACACACAAGAGTCACCCTAGAAAGGAAATACATGAAAACACGCAAAAGCAAAAGAAAGCAACATGGGAAATTCCTCAAATTGAGAGATGTGTTTCCGGAGTAGCCGTATCCTACCACCTCTGACCTTTTGAGGAAATAAAGAAACCTTCAAAAAGGTGTGTTTCGAGAGTAAGAATACTCCGTAATCTACCACCTGGAACCTTTGAGGTACACACAAGATTTAAACATTAAGGAAAATCCTAGGAAATTAGAGGGGTGTCTCGAGAGTAAGAATACTCCGTACTCTACCCCCACCTATTCTAAGATTCATAAAGTTAAGTTTACATTAACCGTACTCCATTTTCGCTTGATTCCCCTTCCTTGCGACCAATCTATCTTAACCCCTGCTGGATCTTGTATTGAGATATATGACTGCAGCTTATCCAGTAGTTCATCAATAGTAGGAGCAGAAATAAGAAGCCTTCTGGAAAATGGAGAGATGAATCCCTGTTCCACAGCATAATCAAGAAAGGTTAACAAGCCATCAAAGAAATTGTTAACATTCAAAATCCCAATAGGCTTAGTATGGAGATCTAGTTGAGCCCATGAGGTAATGTTAAAGATTTCTTCTAAGGTACCAAAACCTCCGGGCAGGGCTATAAAGGCATCAGAACCATATAGCATACAAGTTATGCGTTCATGGATGGATAAGGTTTGAACTTCATGCCCTCGTGTTTTTCCTGCAACATCTACCAAAGGGACAGGTATGACACCGATTACTTTTGATTTCTCTGCAAGAGCAGATTGGGAAACACAACCCATTAGACCACTGCTACCACCCCCATACACAAGAGTGATACCTTTTTCCCCCAATTTCTTTCCAAGATCTACGGCCGCTTCTAGATAACTGAAGCCTTTCCCCACTTTTGATCCACAAAATACACAAATAGTTTTGATCTGTCGAAGTTTTGGTGCTTCCATCTTTGATAGTATAGAAGAGAAAACTTACCAAGAAGATGTGATTTTGGGATGCCTGAACTATGAAATATGTTTGGCTATTTAAAGTCGGAAAAATTTACTGTTTTTGATTGATTCTGAAAAAGTAAAGATTTACTTTTGACAAAATCAGCCTACTTTTGACTATTTTATCAAAGCTTTCATCTTTCGGTGATTTATTTTCCAGCTTTATCAAACCTCGAGAAAGGAAAATATATTTTTACCAACCTTTATCAAAACGCGTGAAAGGAAACAGAAGAATATTTTAAATATGTATCAAGAGATTTACCTTATATCAATGCTGATTTGCCACAACCTCATTGTGTAAAACAGACTGACAGATAGGATCTTTTGCAGTTATATTTTTGAGACTATAACGATTTTTGTCTTCGTTAAACTGAGCGTATAAGGAGAGAAGTTCACGTTGCACATAACCACTTGGGTGCGTCTCAAGAGTCAGTCGAATATCATCCAAAGACTCCTTACTCAGTCCACCCTTTATGAATTTGATTTTATCATCCCGATTAGTAGAAGAATATCCTACTGTTTTGCAACGAGTATCACAGTTCCAACGAGCACATTTGTAGCAACCATTCAGCCTTTTTGCTCTTCGTTTCTTTGCGAAGGTGCTTTTGCCTAAACCAGGCATGTGCTTTGGAAATGTCATAGGTAATTCACCAGATAATCGAACTTTTGCTTCGATCAACCAGCGAACATCTTCTGGAATACCATGAGCCATCAGCAACCTCAACCTTTCGAGCCTAATTCGATAAATTTTTCTCAGATCATTCATAGGAAGATTGGAATAATACTTGCGAATGTTTGAAAGGATGATATCCATTTTTGATGGATCTAACCTCTTCCCAACATGATCTATTTATAGGTATAAAGGAACTAAGTGGATCCATCTGATATTGATTCCAGCAAGAAAGCGCGGAATAGAATAATGAAAAGAAGAGAAGAGATTCTGATTAAGTGTTCAGAAATCATAAGATCAAGTAAGTTTAATTTCGAGGACGAAATTATTTTAAGGGGGTAAGTTTGTAGCGACCAAGAATTTTTACGCGATTAATAATTATTTTAATAGAAAATCGTGTCGCTACTATTTCACCCATTTTTATTAAGTTAACGCAGCGACGTATTCGTATAGCCAAGTCAAGAAATAATCGAGATCGTTCGATTTTAAATTAAATTCCGAATTTCTAAAAATATCTCCATTCTCTTGATTTAAAGTATATTAAGTCCAAATACTTAATTCAATGTTATCCCAATATTTATTTATAAAAAAATTACTTTTATTATTTAAATTAAGAAAATATATGCAAGCATGAGAGGTTCCATTATATGTAATCATGAAGAGCATAATATTTGTATAAAAAATGGAAAAGTATATGAATGATTTATATACTCCATTATATATAATCATGAAGAGCATAATATTTGTATAAATATGGAAAAGTATATGAATGATTTATATACTCCATTATATATAATCATGAAGAGCATAATATTTGTATAAATATGGAAAAGTATATGAATGATTTATATACTCCATTATATATAATCATGAAGAGCATAATATTTGTATAAATATGGAAAAGTATATGAATGATTGATAAGACTCCATTATATGTAATCATGAAGAGCATAATATTTGTATAAAAAATGGAAAAGTATATGAATGATTTATATACCCCATTATATATAATCATGAAGAGCATAATATTTGTATAAAATTAGAAAAGTATATGAATGATTTATATACTCCATTATATATAATCATGAAGAGCATAATATTTGTATAAATATGGAAAAATATATGAATGATTGATAGACTCCATTATATATAATCATGAAGAGCATATTATTTGTATAAATATGGAAAAGTATATGAATGGTGCTTTACTTTAAGAAAAGGATGTGTTAAAATTAATAGAATTGAATGATTATGTTTATAATATGCAAACTTTATACATCTATTTAAATCCATCTCTTTTACACACAACTCTACACATATACACTTATTTCCAATCTCTTGACAAAATCCACAAGTAAGAGAAATTCAAGGTGGTCAAGAAAGTTTTGGTTCGTTTACTACTACACTTCATTTTAATCTTTTAAAAGGTAAGTATATCTTATGTTTTTATGTAAAGTAAGTATGTTTTTATGAAATGTAAGTATATCTTATGTTTTTATGTAAAGTAAGTATGTTTTTATGAAATGTAAGTATATCTTATGTTTTTATGTAAAGTAAGTATGTTTTTATGAAATGTAAGTATATCTTATGTTTTTATGTAAAGTAAGTATGTTTTTATGAAATGTAAGTATATCTTATGTTTTTATGTAAAGTAAGTATGTTTTTATGAAATGTAAGTATATCTTATGTTTTTATGTAAAGTAAGTATGTTTTTATGACAAGTAAGTATATCTTATGTTTTTATGAAAAGTAAGTATGTTTTTATGAAAGGTAAATACACCTTATGTTTTTATGAAAAGTAAGTATGTTTTTATGACAAGTAAGTATATCTTATGTTTTTATGAAAAGTAAGTATGTTTTTATGAAAGGTAAATACACCTTATGTTTTTATGAAAAGTAAGTATGTTTTTATGACAAGTAAATATATCTTATGTTTTTATGAAAAGTAAGTATGTTTTTATGAAAGGTAAATACACCTTATGTTTTTATGAAAAGTAAGTATGTTTTTATGACAAGTAAGTATATCTTATGTTTTTATGAAAAGTAAGTATGTTTTTATGACAAGTAAGTATATCTTATGTTTTTATGAAAATGTTTGGATCATTGCTATGAAATCAATCTCACAAGATTGTTATGGGTTCCATATGATATGTTTATGATTATGCTAAGGGGACCGGAGTTTAGTAGCGCTACACATAAGAATTCTTGCCATTTAAGTTCGGTAAAATTCTTGTGTCTCCCTATGTTTATGAATATTTCAATCCTATCCTATGTTATGATGAAAATGATCCATATGCATTCAAAAGAAAATTTATGCTTGGTATACTTACTGGGATTTTATAAATCTCACTCCACGATATTTACCATTTTCAGATAATTGAAGGTTCGAGGCGGTCAACATGGAAGTGGCAAAAGTGGTTAAGATTGATGAGATAATTATGTTGAACTTTATGTAAGAAAATTATGTTCTATTTTTATTCACAAATAAAATTATGGGATTCTAATTATTCTTTTGAATAATTTTACATTACTATTTAAGTCTCGATAATATGATATGAGTCACTTTTTGTGGCACTCGAATGGTCGAGAATTCGGGTCGTCACAACTACCAAAGTGTTTCAAAGGTGGGGTTATCTTGACGTAGGTCTGCCTCTGGCCTAGATCAACCTAAGTTAAATGAAGCCTCTATCGTTCGGCTTAAAAAAGCAAATATGAAACTTCATACACCTTAAAGTTCATAGGACGAAAAGCAATTTTTTGAGGACCTTATACTCATTATGCCTAGCATTGAATGGACTGGTATTGACCTTATCAATATCTCAAATCAATGTATGGGGTCTGTTTGGTACCTAAATGGGCACCAAAATCGGACTGAACCATTTGTCAGGCTACTGTTCCCTCACAGTTATGGAGTAAGACATCGATTTCTCAATAAGATGCATTTTTTTGATTGTATGATGGACCCCCCTGAAAAACATTGGCGCGCGTGTAAACGAGGTGCTCTACCAACTGAGCTATAGCCCTTAGTGCTTGTGATACATATTTTATCATGTAGATAATTTCTTGTCAAGATGAATATTCTATCATCCAACATCCTCAATTTTGGAGTGGTATTGCTTGTATTAGTATTGCTCATAAGTAATATGATATTTATAATCCATCGATGGCATGGGTTCCATTTGGTTATCTTTGGGATGATAAATGACCTACTTAACTCAGTGGTTAGAGTATTGCTTTCATACGGCGGGAGTCATTGATTCAAATCCAATAGTAGGTAGAACTTATTAGATACCGGAGTCAATGGTACCTAATAAGTTTTTCGACCCACCTTCTTTTATTTTTATTGATTTTGTATCTTTTTTATTTATTTGATTTTCGTTGTAGCAAAATAGGATTCTGCTTGATTGGATTCACTCGACAGAATCCTATCAAAATAGGCTTAGAAACAAAACTTCTTTTGATTATTCGAACGCACCAACTAGTTAGGAAATAACATTGACAGCCTCTACTCTTGTGCTAGCTCGTCGGAGAGCTAGATTTGCCTCAATTATTTGTCTCTTTCCTTCAGCTTTTCTCAAATTAGCTTGGGCTATTTCAAGAGTAGCATGGGCTGCGATAAAGGCCCGGTGTCATTATGTTAATAAAAAATGGCTCGGCGGTATGTTAACGAATTGGTCCACTACAGAAACGAGACTTCATAAGTTCAGGGACTTGAGAATGGAACAAAAAACAGGAAGACTCAACCGTCTTCCGAAAAGGGATGCAGCTATGTTGAAAAGGCAATTATCCCGCTTGCAAACATACCTGGGCGGGATTAAATATATGACAGGGTTACCCGATATTGTAATTATCGTTGATCAGCACGAAGAATATACGGCCCTGCGAGAGTGTATCACTTTGGGAATTCCAACAATTTGTTTAATCGATACAAATTGCGACCCGGATCTTGCAGATATTTCGATTCCAGCGAATGATGATGCTATATCTTCAATCCGCTTAATTCTTAACAAATTAGTATTCGCAATTTGTGAGGGTCGTTCTAGCTATATAAGAAATCCTTGATTAATAATAAGATAACTAACTTATAATAAGATAAATAACTTACTTCGAAAATCCGATAGATTTATGGAATCGGTTATTATTTCTGAATTTCCAAAAAGAGATAAAAATAACTGGGAATATTATGTGATTAGTTAGTATTCCAAATATTAGTTGGTATTTCAAATATCCGATTCAAGTAGGCAAAGAGATGGTTGAATCAAAATAATTTTGTTTAAAGTTCGATTTTTTTTCAGAGGGCAATATGAATGTGTTATCATGTTCCATCAACACACTAAAAAGGTTATACGATATATCCGCTGTGGAAGTAGGCCAACATTTCTATTGGCAAATAGGGGGTTTCCAAGTCCATGGCCAAGTACTTATTACTTCTTGGGTTGTAATTGCTATCTTATTAGGTTCAGCTACTATAGCTATTCGGAACCCACAAACCATTCCGACTGGGGGTCAGAATTTCTTCGAATATGTTCTTGAATTCATTCGAGATGTGAGTCAAACTCAAATTGGAGAAGAATATGGCCCTTGGGTT
This sequence comes from Ligustrum vulgare, assembly GCA_963555705.1. NCBI lineage: Eukaryota > Viridiplantae > Streptophyta > Magnoliopsida > Lamiales > Oleaceae > Ligustrum > Ligustrum vulgare. The sequence goes on along the minus strand of OY743172.1, from coordinate 40,093,599 downwards.
CCTTTTATTGGAACTATGTTTCTATTTATTTTTGTTTCTAATTGGTCAGGAGCTCTTTTACCTTGGAAAATCATACAATTACCTCATGGAGAGTTAGCCGCACCCACGAATGATATAAATACTACCGTTGCTTTGGCTTTACTCACGTCAGTGGCATATTTCTATGCGGGTCTTACCAAAAAAGGATTAAGTTATTTCGGAAAATATATTT
>OY743172.1:39888388-40088388 GCA_963555705.1 Ligustrum vulgare | reverse complement strand
TTTACTTACTAGTTAAAGGGAAGCCGAAACGGAGCTAGCCAAGATCATTGTCTTATGTTTTCGCCGGAGGTGAAAGTTCCGGCGACGATTGACAGGCTCACGAGTATGGAAATGGCGACCAATTGACGGGAGATTGTGGAATGGGGACTTCCAATTTATTGAATGAACAGATATTATGTGCATTCCATTTAGGGATTAGATAAACTGGATTCATGTTTGTTTATTTGGGTCGACAATTGACCCAAATATACAAACAATCTTTTTTAAAATAAAGCTGTTGAGCTAGCTAGAATTGGACCAAGTAACTTATATTTTTTTTGAAACTAAACCTTTTGGGCTTCAGTACAGACCACCAAAAATTCAGGGCTGCCCATCGGTCCAGTGCGGTCCACCGCCTGCGCTAGGCCTGAATGGGCTCCGCCCCTGCTTTGGAGTACATAAATCTATATTTGGTTCGTTGTACTTGTGTTTTGAAGTGCTTCAAACACAAGTGGAAGCCGTTGTATCTTGGGAGTCGATTGCCGTTATCCGTAGGCATCGTTGCGGGGCAAATTCGACTTAAGGACAAAGAGTCCAACTCTTGCCTCGGCTTTGTCTTTATTCTTCTTCTTCTTATTTGTGTTTTTCCTTGCCGTTACTCTGTCCAAATTTCGGCTTGGATTTACAAACTTTCAATATTTGGCGTCACTATTCACAAATCCACCCAACAGATACTTGCAACGAAATTTTGTTTTTTTGAAAATTAATATACAAGTGTGTCGTTGACAACCTGAAACTCAAAGTAGAAAAAAGAATATGTTAACCATTTCCTTTTTAAAACACAATCTGCTACTGGAAAAAATCAACTACCGTTCACTTCGTGTCACCGTTCATCGTGGACAGTGAAACAGATCTATTCATGTGAATAGTGTACTTTTTTTTTTGGCAAATAAATACCCATAAAATATAAATTTTATAGTCCCATAACGACTTTTTAAAACTCTTCGCTCTGTACAATCTGTAACATTTCGAATTATTTAGAAATAAATTCAGAATGTTACTGAAAATAATTTTTTTTTTCTTCACATAAATGTGGAAACATAAAAAAATATATATTTACTTTTATAAATTCATAAGTTTACCAAATAATAATAATAATAATAAAAACATCCTAAGCTCAAAGATAAAATATAGGTTCAATTGTTTATCTCAAAGGTCAAATATTTCATTTCAAATCAAACACTACATTTCATTTGAAATTTTAATTATATTATTAGATTTTCTTGACTTTGTAACTCTTCATCTTTCATATTCTTTCCCTCATGATGCGGGTCTTGCCTAACAATTTTTATTTTTAGTACCCGGTGTGTTTTTAATAAATGATTTACCAAGCGGAGGCAAAATCAATTACTTAAACCCAATAATTTTTAAAAATTTAAAAAATCAGGTTGTAGTTATAATTATTTAATTAAACTAAATAATCAAAAATATTTTATTAATTATATAAATTCAAGTCACAACACAATATTAATTCAGGTTACAAAACGAAATTCCTTAAGTCACAAATTATCAAAATAGTTGGTCACAATAACAATTTGTTCAAGTAAATTTCAAGGTAACAAGTTTTAAATTAATCGATCCCGAGTTATTTCTGGGTCACAAATTATCAAATTATTAGATCATCAATCTTTAAAGTCACAATTATCATATTATTAGGTCACAATTCACTTATTAATTATTAGGTCACATCATATTCGGAAACTTGTCCAAATCAATATCTGCCCACCACCGTCTCAACATCGTGGCCCACCACCACTGCCTCAACGTGCCACCACCATTTATTTTCACTTCAATAAATTACCAAATACAACATGTGACATGTAATCTATGCTCACCACCACTGATTATTGTCTTCGCAACCTATGCCTCCACCACCTCAACCTCAACCAAAAAATAAAATAAAATAATAACAGCCAGCATCTACCAGACCGCCACACTGCAACCCAAAAAGTATCACCACCACCAACCACCATCATCGTCGCACACCAATGCACCACCGCATCCACCAAACCGTCACACCACCTCCACCGCATCACCACAACCTCACCCACCGCCATAACACCACAGTACCACCCCACCAATACCACCACCTGTGATCCAAACTATTAAATCTGACCTTAAAGATCCCCATCTTCAGATTTTAGAATGTCCGCCAACCATCCTCGGTGAAGTTGAGGTCGAAACCGTTTGCAACAGCAACTACTATTCCTGGCGACGTCGAAATCAAAATCGTGTGCAGCAACAATTGCTATTCCTGATGACTTCGAAATCGAAACCTCTTGCACACAATGAGTGAGTTCACCAAAGAGAGGGCGGGGGCGCAGCGAGTGAGTTCGCTAGAGAGATGGTGGAGGTGCGGGGTGTGTGTGTGTGTGTGTGTGAGAGAGAGAGTACGTGTTAAATAAGAAGAACTAGGGTTTGATATGTATATGAAGATAGATGATTATGATGATTTTATTTTAATTTTATTATTATTAATATTAATATTAAAATGTTTATTTAGCACCTGAAATTTGAAGTAATATAAGTTTGACTATATTTATGAATTTGGTTCTTATAAAGTAGAAGTGTGTGTAATTTCCACATTTTTGAAGAATTTGTGGTAAAAGTAGAAAATCATTTTGAATTTATATAAAGATTATTTTATTCTTAAAATGTGTCAATGAAAATGATTTTTTTTAAAAAAAAAAATGAAATTTTTAATAATGGGTACTTGACCTGACATTTCATATGTTAGTTTGCTTAACTGTTTTATGCATCCTCCAAAAGTTGCACATGTAGATATTGTTAGCCGAGGAATGCTACTTGTATTAATAAATTTGTACAAACGATTGTACCAATAATCAAATGGAGGGGAGCCACACAATATAAAATGTGAGGGGCGCATGTGAGAGTTAGTACATCCATTTGTACATGTCTGTACAAATAGTTTAATTCTTGGGCCCTTTTCTTGTTGTACCCCCCGCTTTACCCATTCATTTGTACATGTCAGTACAAATAGTTTAATTCTTGGAGCCGTTCTTGTTGTACCCCTGCGGTACGGCAGGGGTACAACAAGTTTTTTTCTAATTCTTTTCTGTCCAAATCTTACACCATCTCAAGGGGTCATATGGAAGAATATAGATGCATAAGAAATGTCATTATTTTGGTACGGCAAATACAGATGCAGATTGCACTGGCTGTATTATTGACAGACTATCTACAATAACATTTAGTACTTATAATAGATGTACATAATTATAACAAATTCAGCAGTTTCTCTATTGAGAACTTGACAATCTTAGTAATGCTAATCCTGAATTCATATCAGACACAACTTGTACACAACAAAGATACAAAAGTAGAAAGCAATACGAGAGTATAAAACATGAACGTTTAGTCACGAAACAGTAAGGAGCTAGCATCACTTTCACTTGCTCCTCGAATATCAACAACTCAACATCCATCTGGTATGAGTACAACAGATCCAGATGTTTTTCGACTCTCTAGATCAGCATGTGCTTGCGCTGCCTGAGATAAAGGGTATGTCTGATGTACACGAACTTTCAGAAAACCCGATGCAACATTGGCAAATACCTCTCCAGCACCTTCCAGCAATTCGTCCCGAGTCACATTGTAATGCTTCATGGTAGGCCTTGTCAAGAACAGAGATTTTACTGCAATTGCGGACAAAGGAACCGGGTCTGGTGTGCCAGATGACTGACCAAAGCTCACCATGCGTCCACGAATCTTTAAGCAAGCCAAAGATCCCTAGTCAAAAAATTCCCTGTTATAGAGTATGTTTGGCAAAGCTTAGAAAGAAGTAACAGTAAACTATAAGCTTCTGTTTTGCCATAGAATTTTATTAAGCTTGGCCGAACATGCTGTCAGTAAATACACTTGAATACCAAGGGTCTGTTTGATAGACCCATTTTTCATGGAAAATGGAAAATGATTTCCATGGAAATCAAAGTGATCCGTTTAACTGTGTTTTTGTTGGTTGAAACTTGAAATTCATTTTCCGTCTTGTCTCTATCTCCGTGATTTTTCTTGAAAACTAGGAAAATATTTTATTTGAATTTAGCTAAGAATTCATTTTCCACCTTTATCAAACTTTTAAATATCAATTCCACTTTCAATCAAACACACCCAAATTCCTTCAACTTATTTTTCATGGAAAATAATTTCTTGAAAACTAATTTTCCCTGGAAATTATTTCTTTTTACCCATTTTTCATGCTTGCAATCAAACAGACCCTTACATACACTATAAAAAATGAACAAAGACATTCAAAGCAAATTGATACACTCTAAATTACCAAATGAGGACACACAACATTCTGTCACTGCATTCATTCTTTTGTTTGATGTCATTTATCTATCTGTCTCAATTTAACTTATAATGATATCATTACCTCGAAAGTGTCTTTTCCAACAGAATCATATACAACATCAACTCCTTTGCCTGAAGTTATCTCATAGACACAGGTAACAAAATCTTCTTCTTTGTATATTATGACATGGTGACAACCATCATCTTTGGCTTGAGTTGCCTTCTCTTTAGTCGAGACAGTTCCAATAACCGTTGCACCAAGGGCATTGGCCCATTGGCACAATAGAGATCCAGTTCCACCTGCTGCTGCATGAATGAGGATGGTGTGTCCTGGTTCAACCTGTACACAACATAACAGAGACATGAAGAGCAGGAGATAACTGTAACATCAGAAGAGGTGATCAACAAAGTTGCATCACTAGTGATTCAATTACCAATGTGCGTAGTGTATATTTAGTGCATGTTTGGCAAAGCTTCAATTTTAATTTAAGTTGGTCAAACATACTATTTACCCACAAATTCCATAGGACAAAACTTATAAGCACTTAAAAGCTCTATCTTGAAGCAGAAGATTGGGATTCTACTTTATCCTCAGAAATTGTATTGGAAAACAGTCTGCTGCAGAAACCATCTTATTGAACTATAAGTTGAACTAAAGCCAAGGCCTAGCTGAAGTAAGAACAGGGTTCAAGCCTCCTTTGGAGGGAAGGGATGAAATCCTTTGGTCCCCTTCAAAATTTAAAAAATGAAAATAAAATAAAAAATAGAAGTTGAGCTATGGTGGAGAACTGGTCTAAATAGCTGAACTTTATAGAGCCATGTGTGCGCATAATATAGATATTGAGTCTTGACTATGATGTAACAGGCTGACCACGATAATGGCTATAATGTAACAGGCCCATAGATTTAAGGGAAATTGCAAGCATTGGTTCCCAACTTATTGAAGCAGTTGCAAACCGGTCCCCAATCTATTATTTTTTTACAGCCCAATCTATAATTTCTGTAGCACCGTGGTCCCAATGAGTCCCATAAAACTATGATACACAAGTCTCACGTGCCACGTCTTGAGGGTAAAAATGGATAAACACATGATTTTAAATTTTGAATTTAGAATAAATACAAAATCAATTGTAAAGAAAAAGAACAACTGATACCACCACCACTTCAAACCAGCCAATGCAACCACCACAATTACCCTCTCTGGGCGAACAAGGCAATCATCATTCATCATCACCATCATCCTCAAGCAGCCAATTCAAACACCACGACCAGACGGCCAATGCAACCACACCTCCACTACCACCAATCCCAGCTCATTACTTCCTCTATCATACTCATAAGTTCCACCCCCACCCCAAGCCCCCCCCCCCCCCTTTATGATTTTCTGGCTCCACACACCACTACTCATCACCTCTAGCAGCTGTCCCTCTTCATCCTATTCTATCGTAATAACAATAGACATAATAATCCAGTTATGGTCAATCCTCCAAATGTTTTGACACAAACATGCATTTTAAAGCAGTAGAAACCCACCTATATGTATTCACTTCATGAAAATTTGGTTGTACCGATGCATTTAATGTATATCTGCTTCTGGTTCTAAAGATTCTGATTCTACAGGTGTTTATTGGTTTGTGTGGTGTTGAACTAAGAACCAATTTTCGTCTATTGGTGTTGTCCTCGCTGCCATCACTAAAGCTCCGAGATTCAGTACATATTGAGATGGGTTGGCTGCATTTTGGGTCACGATTTGATTATGGAAGGGAAAAGGATCCACAAGCGGCAGGTGGGGAGAGGAACCACCAGCGGCGCTGGGGTGGAGGGATGGGGTCTGTGTCTGTTTTTGGAGAACATGAACATTTCCTTTATTTTTTTATTACATTAATGGGGGGAAACCACGGCGGCTCATCTCTTGTCAATAATCCATACATTCCTTATCAGTGTAGGGACAACTATCTCTCAAGCACAGGTTATGGTTCTGCCTCAACGGGAAAAGAAAATGGAGCACCTAAGGTTTTGTTGTTATCTACCATGGAATTCAGGAAGCAATGAGAAATAGATAAGAATAAAGCAGGATACAAAATTTAAATAATGGAAAATTCTCAATATTTAAAAATAGAATTGAGAATGAATGAAAAAGAGGGCAATTGGCATATAAAATACACCCAGTCGCTCCTCGTGGAGTGTCATAACCCTGCTATGCTAGTGTTTTTAATAAATTGCCTACTTAACAGATTTTTGGATGGTTTCGGGTCCATTGAGGACTGCGACGCGACAGAAATGATAGATTTTGGGACATAAATGCCAAACAATAGATCAGGAACCCATTTGCTACTAAGTCAATAAGTTAGAACCAATGCCACAGTTTTCCCTATATTTAAAGGTAGTGCGAAAATAGATGTATTTAAAGCGGCTCTACATTGATATGTAAATATTTTATACCAACTCATCTAATAGCTGCAGTGATAATATGGTCAGCTCACCCACAAGGCCACAACGGAAAAGGAAAATCAATGACTTATTAAAGACATACTTTGAAGCAACGCCGAAGTAGGTACTGGGCAGTCATTCCCTTAACCAAAACGGATGCTGCTACAACAGGATCAATAGATGCAGGAAGGGGGACCACTCTTTCTGCAGGAAGGATCTGCTCTTCAGCATATGCACCCATTAGATTACCAGCAACTAGATCTCCAACTTTTATTCCAGTTAGTCCAGAACCCACTGCTGTGACAACACCAGCAGCCTCAACACCTGCATCAAATTTATATTGGCTTTCAGTCATCAAGTGAAGGTAAATGGCCTTTAGTGTTAAAGAACGTGTTAATGAGGATTGAGAGGGCAGCGGAATTATAATTTTGATTTGTGGATATTTGATTCACATTCACTCTGAACCTTTGGTCGTGACTTGAGAGTGCATGCTAATGGCGTGGACGTGTTAAGCAAACACATAACATCAGGCACATTGTATTGACAATCAAGCTGCAATAAGCTTATACCATGAAGAATCTGTCTAATTGCTTCGCTTTAATTAGCATAAAGAATCTTTTTCCACTTCAATTATGAAGATTGGTCATGTTAATCTAACGTATGTCATAGAGCTTTATGCATAAGACGTATAAAGAAAATACTTATTCTAATGATAAAAAAAAATCTTCAGAGGGATTTATTCCAAATAATCATCCACAATTGTAGAAGGAATTCTGGTAATATAAATTCACATTAGCCTGTGAGTCTGTGACAGTAAAAAAGAAAGCAAACAAGATAAAAAACAAACCTGGTGTATAGGGCAGTGCAGAAACCTTGTAAATCCCTTTCCGAAAATATACATCGATAAAGTTAAGCCCAATGGCCTTAATTTTCACTTTGATCTCTCCATCCTTTGGCTCCCCTATTTCCACATCCTCCCATTTTAGGACCTATCATAAAGGAATATGCAGTAAGTGTAAAGTCTTTTGTACTCAAAGTCTCAAACCCAAGCAATCACAGATCAATTACACGTGTGTTAAGATTTTGGATTCTATCTTAAAATGTCAACCTTTGTTAAGAGGTGTACGATGTAAATTTTATCCCTTAACATGCCCCCTTAAGATGGTGGCTCTTTTGAGCAGATCAATCTTGAAATACGTGTATTCATTTTTAAGTCTTAATCAGATTGAATTGTTTGTTGGAGCTTAATGGGCTCTGGTACTATGATAAGATTTGGAGTTCCATCTTAAAAGATCAACCTTTGTTAAGAGGTGTAACTCAAACCCTTATAAATTGGTCTATGTTTTCATCTTTTATTCGATGTAAAATTTTATCTCTTATCAACGTGTAACTAACTCCATCTTTTAGTACTTTGAATTGGGGGCAAATCAAGACGGTATGAATTTAACAAGGTGAGTGACATAGCAATATAGTTTTGACTTGGGATATCCTTCAAGGATTATATTTTCAGTTTGAATTTTTTTATTTTTTATTTTTAACAATGATTACTAGAATCTACTATATACATGCCCATCAAAATTCAACATGGGTGCAAGATATTCTTGCTAATTTTATTACTGGACCTTCTGGAAATCTTCAGTGTGCATTTGAATGCAAAGCAGGAATCATTAAAACATCCGCTTTACGTTTGGCGTTACAAAATTTGGGCTTTAAAAATTCGAATAACATAAACCAATCTAATGCAAATTTGTTCTCCGCAAAATCACGATTCCAAGTTCCAATTCTCAGCCACTAATAGCCAGGCAGTAACACTACAAGTTCAAGTAAGGTGATTATTTCGTACAAAAGCAATCTCAATACATAATTGACCCAAACAAAAAATTTGTAAACTGCATAAAGGATCCACTCAGACAGAAATCATAAAACCCATATTCCTTAATCACATACTTGATAGAAAAGACGCTATAATACGTTGCAATAAATTACCCCAATACGAGGAGAAAGTGGGATACCTCAGGGCCACCAAGTTCATGGACCCGAATGGCTTTGACCATTTTCAGTGCTGCTTTGTCGAAACGCAGAGAGGTCTTGCTTCTGCTTTTCGTTTGATTATATAATTGCAAAATGAATCTTTAATCTTTACGGGAGAATCCTTAGTGGTTAACGAATTGATGAACCAGGCCCCAGGACAAAAGAATTTTGTGGAAGACGTCGACACTTCCAATGTATGTGGTACGTGTCAATCGGGAGGTCCGAGCCGGATCGACCCGCCAATAAAAAGTTCGGTAACGGCCCGCTTGAAAAAAAGTCCACCCGCTACGGGTTACGGATCGGTTACGAATCAGCCCACAAATTTTGAATTACAACTCAGGCCCGCTTGCTGGCCCATGCGGGTCGCGGTTTGTTCTGATTTGACTCGTATGAATAAAAATATAGATTTTTTCATATTTATAGCAAATTTTTTGTCAAGTTTCTAAATACAAAATAATTAAAATGATAAATTCATATTTATACCATAAAATATTTACATAGAATTTAAAATTATAGTTTATGTTATATGAATTACTTCTAAATTTATAAATTTAAATAAAACATAAACAAATAACAATTAAATGATAAATGTATTTTTAATTACTATTGTCAAAAAACATTATTTTTTAAGCTATTAGGGAGAAAAAAAATAAGATTTTACTTTAAAAGTTGTATTAGAATTTCTAGAAGAAGAGAGATTTTCAATGTTACCATATTTAATAAAATTATTATTTATTTATTTTTTTTTACAGCGGGTTAACCGCGGCCCGTGAAGGTTTGATCCGCAAAACCCGCGGTTCACAACTTCTTGACCCGTGAATCGCCCACACGGGTCATGGGTCGGCCCGCGGTCCTGGGTCAATCCGGGCCGGTTTTCACGGGTCTGATCGGCCCATCCGTCTTGACACCTCTAGTGGTATAATAGTTTTTTTTTTTTGAAACGTATGCGGCTGGAATTTTGAATTTTTAGATATGTATTTGAGTAATTTCGAAGTACTTGTTTGAGGTGCATAATAATTAGATTATTTAAAATAATATAATTAAAAATTAATTAAAAAAATGTGTTGAAAAATGTGTGATTATTAGGAGTAAAAGAGAGCACTATGAAGGAAATTATAATGGAGCTCCAACAAAGACTAATTAGGCCACTGGATTTGACATCGTCTTGACATATATAATCTTTCTTCTTTGACACAAGTGAAAATCTTATCTTATTAATATATTAAAGGAGCTTAGTTGTATCATTTTTCCCGCCTTTACATTCCGCTTAGAAAGACAAAGCGTGTAGAGGAAGAATAATCTCGGCTGTCAGTAACCCATTTGGAGGCTCCACTGCAATTAGTATTATACATTTCATTTCAGTTCAATTTCAAAATGCTTCTGCATTTTACACCTCCCGGCACCACCATCAAAGCCCAATCGCCAAAGTTCGTTCTCTCCGACAGTGGCAACGAAGGTGAAAAACGCATCTAGGCTGAGATCCGGCTCGAAGCGGGGATCTGATGGCGGCTTCCTCTGATTTGCTCTGATCAACCGGTAAGAACAGCGTATCAATTCACATATTCGCTTTCATATTAATCGAATATTTGACTAACCTAAAAGCTTTTTTACAACAACATAAAGGAAAACTCAAAAGTTATATAACGTAAAGATTGGATTTTTCTGGGTTCAGCTTGAAGAAGTAACAAATTTTGAAGAACACAATTCGGGCGAGTTTCCATTTGTTTATGATTTTTTATGTTTTAAATGAAATTTTCGAATAAGGAAGCTGAAGCTTCTTACTTCCGATGCTTTCCTCGAAGAGGAGTATACTGGTCACTGCTTCAGATTAGGATACTGGTCACTATTATTTTGGACATTTTTGGACATTTGTTATGTATTTTGTTATAGTTTATTTTTGTCCTCTCTTAACTTTTATTGATAATGCCGGATTCACATTGATTGAAATTATATTTATGTGAGGAAGCTACTATAGCATTATAGCTGGACATGTCAGCCGGTAATGTATCCTCTCTGGTTCTTTCACTATTATTTGTGGTTGTGCACCTATGCTAATTTTACTTTTTTTTATATGCCCCATGATATGAAAAAGAATGATTTGTAATTGATTCTGTATAAGTTAGTCATGGTTGCTTTAGACTAATGCTCTCTGCTCAATCTAATATATGTCTGAATATGGTCTGCTTGTGTTACGCTTTGAAGGTTTCCCAGTCCCCACCACAGGTGATATAGATGTGTTTTTGGGGAGGATGAGAAGTTGCAAAAGGGTATGTTTTAGTGATAGAGTAGAGGGCAGGCATGGGAATGGGATAAAGGCAAACATCACCACCATGTATTAATCAAATGTAGGTTTGAGATACTCTGAATCAGAAGTGCCATTGATTAGTTTAAGTGGTGCATTGATTTTATTGTGCAGAGGTTACCAAAAATGCCATTATTTCAAAAATATCAAGTTTAGAGATATTCCTTCATCTTATCCTTTAATTTTGTTACATTGCAGGTGAATCAGAAGATGATGAAATCAACACTTATTAAAGATCTCTATGGTGAAATTGAAAGGCTTAAAGCAGGTATAATCCTTTAGATAGTGTGTTGAATTCATAGGCAATTAATTCTGGTGGGGGACATTACAGTTCTGGTCTCATTATGTTACTTTTCAGAGGTCTATGCTACACGGGAGAAAACGGACTCTACATACCTAGAGAGATACTATCAGGGGGAAAGCGAGAGGAAGGTACTAATGATTGGATGTTGTGCACTTTTTATCAATACAAACTTAGTTCCTTGGAATCTTTTCAAAATCTTGGATGTGTTGAGCAAAGCCTTTAGACACGATAAATACTTTGATAGGAAATATGCTATCTTATAAGCCTGAGATTTGAGCCTGTTGTATACTCTTTCTTTTCATAGACATATTTCTCACAGAAGTTTCAAGATTTCCAAATGGCTTGAGTACTTTTTTTTCATATTGCGGTGTTCAAGCACTTTAGGTTAGTACTTCTTTCTATATTTTCACAAAATTATCGTATGAAACTTGATTGTCAATGTGTTTTTTTAATATTTTGGATGAGGGGAACCCAATTGACTGGGTGAGCACGCATAGGTATCATCATCAATTTTGTGATTTGGAAAGAGATCCACATGGTCCATTGAAGGATTTTGGTTTAGTCACATGTGTTGGATTTTAGATAAGAACTCCATTGTTGAAAGGGTAATTACAATTCAAACATATTGATCAATTATTTGTGAATGCTTCTTGACGATCTCAGGTTTGAATTTGCAGTGTGGAAAACCAAACAATGTTGGAGATCTAGAGAAACAGGCATTCTATAAATTTCTTCAAAGCACTTATATGTATGCATTCGGTAGTACAATAAAACTATCTCTTTTGTTTATGTCATTCTCATTAGCTGTGGAAGCACTTCATGCATTCATACAAGATGAGTCTGAGCACAAGTAAGCTGATATTCTCATTTGCTGTATGAAACATTCTCAAATCAAATAACTTGGAGTGTTAGGCGTGATTTGGTAGGCTCTTATGCTACTTATCATTCAATTAGAAATAGAAACTAAGCAATAATAACTGTACATATTTAATCAACAATAAGGTTTTTCGAGTTTGATAATTGGTGAAAATAAATCAACTTAAGAAAGCCTATTAAAATAGGAACTAAGCAACAATAGCAGTACATTTTATCATCTCAACTTTGAATTTTGAATTGAAATTTTAAAATCACGGAAGAAGGGAATTTTAGAATCCGACGGCTTCAAACCTCTCACTCCCAGTCGACACTTTTTTCAAAGCTGCAATCTCTCTCAAGGACCAGGTATAATCAGTATTAGATTTTAACTTATTAATACGGGTTAGTTCGGATGGAAAAACGATTATTTGCTCTGTATTTGTTGGTTTGGTTTGTAAGTGTGAAATTCTTACAAAAATGTAATTAATTAACTTATTTTTGTTTGATACCTCCTTTTATTTGGATCGACAGGAATTGTTTCATGTGTATGATGTTTCATGAGTTTGAATTATGAGTGTGAAATTGATGAAATATGTACGTATCTAGATTGATATGATGTCAAGTGAAGTGAATTTCGTGGGGAATGTGTTCTGGGGGAGTTGCGATTAGATCTTGGGATTTGATGGGTTGATTTACTTGCTAAAAGTTTGGATTCCGTGGTTTTTTTGTTTTTCTGATGTTCTTTGTTTTAATGAGGACGTACTTTGCTATTTTATGACAAGTTAGAGTTTTGCTTTGAAGGTTAAAAGGGTTAATTTATGGCTTCCAAACGAATATTGAAGGAGCTCATGGATTTGCAGAAGGACCCTCCTACATCATGCAACGTTGGTATTTTTCTTTTGTTTTTTTCTTCCCCTTTTTGTGCATTTATTTATTTTTGGTTTTAGTACTGCAAAGTTTTTGATGTTGCAACATTAGTTTAGAGGGTTTATCGAATATTGTGCTATCTGCTTAAGTATCCAAGTTTGTGGATACTTGATTTGTATAAATTGTCAAGAAGTTGCATTGGAGTGAGTTAAAGTAATTTTGAGTGCATACATTTCTGTCTGAAGGTATCTGTATTATCTTGATGCATCGAATCTAGAGAAGATGTGATTTTTGTCATTATTAGTTGAATTCTATAACTATTGAAGAGGTGATTTTTGCCATATTATTAGTTGCATTTTATAACCTGCACGTACTAAAGATAGGTATTACCTAGGTGGAGCTTTCAGTGAGTTTTCTTTTGTAGTTATTTATTTGGCTTCTGTTTTGGTGTTATTCGGTTTATTAGGCATTGGATGATCCTTACTTTAAGGGACTGGCTGAACTTGAGAGTCTGTTTGAAGAAATAATTATTTGAATAATGATTTTCAAGAAAATGTGTGGTTAAAAAGTATTAAAACTTTTATAAATTTATGTGTAATATTATTTTAAATAATGTTACCAAACAGGGGCTTTGTATATTTTGATTATATTTATAATGGTTTTTATTATTATTATCAGTAATATAAAAATGAATTAGTTATATTATTTGTGAAATTTTAATAGTTATTGTAATATGATAATATTTTTATGAATTTTTTTATTTGTGTTGATTATGTATAAATATTAAATTTTACAAATGTTGTTTATAAATAGTTTATTTGAAATGAGTTTTAATGCTTGCATTAAAAAACAAAATCTAATTAAAGTAATTACTCTAATATAAATATTTGAATAAAATTTCTATATAATGCCCCTATTTGTATTGATTTTAAAGAGTTTATCTGAGGAAATAAACTTTTGAATATTGCAATTTTGTTTGCTTAACAATATTTTTAGTTTTGGGTTTATTTAGGTGTTAAGGTATGTAGTGGATGACACAGAGGTTGTGTACATTGTTTGCTTAACAATATTTTGAGTATATAATTTTTTTGGAATTAATGTGCATCCATCAGAGGTGCATTCGTCGAAGGTGGATGGGGAAAATTGGAGCAAGGACCGGATTGGGTTTCGGATCAGCATAGTCATGAATGGTCTCCATCTTTAGGCTTTCATATTTATTTCTTCCAGCATCTACCAATTCATCAGCTCTTCCAATGTCCTGAGAGTTTTTCGGTGGCTATTTCTTTTTCTTCACTTGAAACAAAGCTTCTTGAGATTGGAAGTGCAGTAGTTGAAAGAATGAGTGTAATTGATGGTAATTTTTTAATTGTTCATAATGATTATTTAGTTTTCAATGGGCATCAATGTTTCGGACTAAAGGAAGCTCGAGGAAGACTATTAAAAAATTCACATTTATTGAGGTAACTTCAAATTTTCTTTACATGAATTTTGTTGATAAGAACGTGGATTTAATGCTTCCTCTTTGTTATTAGCGTTTGAAGAAAATGGAGTTGTCTTTTATTTGTGTTAGATCAGGATGTTAGAGAGTAGATTATGCAGATTAAAGAGGGATAACTTTTACCGATTTCATGAGAATTTCACGAGTTTAAGCTCAATTAAGTAAAGGATATATTGTTGCCAAGTTCTTAAGATATTTGTCACTGAAGAAACATTTTTGTTGTCTACTAATCTATACCATATAATCTCATTTACTGTAACATCAATGTGTTCTTCCAATGGCGTTAGATGTCCAGTTTTTTACTTTATAGGTTTTGATGTAATGTTGTATTTATTTAGTGTTTCAGAGAGATTATTCGATGCGGATTTCTTTTTTCTTTTCTTTTTTTTTTTTTTTTGGTGAAAATGTAGTTAAAATATGGTGCTTAGTTATGAATCCACAAGCAAAAACTAATTCACGGTTGAATACAAGTTTGAGGAAATATTATATTCAAATAATCTGATACCTTTGCAAGCTGTGCAGGTTGGAGGATTTTGGCAATTGGTTTGGATGGTTGGCATATTGAAGAGATTACTTCTTTTGCTTCATCTTCTTCTTGACTTGGTTTATAAAATTTATGTGTTGACTAATAGTGCTGTCAGTGCATTGGGTTTTATTGGTCAAATGATATTACGGAGCTCTGTCAGTGCATTGGGTTTTATTGGTCAAATGATATTACGGAGCTCGATTGGTGAAGTGCTTCTGTTATGATTATTGACTTGGTTAATAAAATTTATGTTTGATGAAGTGCTTCTCCTTTCAAGGTTATGATTCTTGACTGGATGTTTGATCATGATTGTCATCCTTTGAAAAACACGACAATGGGATTTAATTGTCCTAAAGCTTTTCAATAGCCTTTCGAGTCTATAATGCTTATTTACTATCAAGGCTAAAACGGTGTGATGAGTGGTTCAAATAATTAAATATTATTCTAGGAACTTTGAAATTATTCTGGAAATTGATAATGTTCAAAGCATTGAAGCTCAGATGATAATATGTGATTTTTTATCTTTATTTATTTGCAGAGACTTCACAAATCTCAATCAAAGAGGTCAGGAATATCGACAGGGTTTGTTATTCGGATTTGAAAAATGACATCGAGATCAGTTCAAGAAGGATTGTGCAACTTCTTGGAAAAATATGGATTTTGATATGGTTATAGCTATTCTCAAGCATTGCTTCCTGCAAAGTTTAAGTTGTGCATATTTTAGATACAACTTGCAGATAGTTTGTATGTCATTTAGGGTCGATTTTGCATGGGAAGAATGTTCAAAACTATACTAGAGATAAAAGTTGCATTCTTTTCTAATGAATTTATTCTGGCTTTGTATTTATATATTTATGAACTGCATTTCTATGCTTGACATTGGATTCCATGATATCTTGATGTAATTTCTTCTTTTTATTCTTGAAATACATAAAAGTACAGTTAGGAAAATCTTAATTAAATAAGAACATTGTCAATGATAATTTGCTTGAATGACCACCTCTGTATGTAGTTTTGTTTCTTAAAATAATGTCAATTAGTCAACTCCTCTGAGTATTTTTGGCTCGAATGACCACCTCATCTTGGTATTTTTTACTTTGACTTCGTGAGTTTATTAACCTTGACCTTTATCGGATGGAATAAGAGTGGTAACAGTACTGGTCAGTCCGTCCATAAGAAGGGTAAATGGGTTTAAGGATAGGAGAACACATCAAAATTTTTGTTAGAATATTTTCAGAAAAATGTGGAAGTAGTATTGATAATGATAACAAGAATGATAATAATAATAATAATAATAATAATAATAATAATAATAATAATAATAATAATAATAATAATAATAATAATAATAATATAATTTCCGATGTGGATGTGAAGAAGAGATGTATGAAGGAGAGGTATAGGAATTATAATGATGGGAAAGTGGTATCATGCACACATTGTTTAAAGTTTGCAGTGACGTGGTTATCTTTGATTAGTGCACAAAATCACTTTCCTTTTGGATTGAAGAATCTCTTTATTTATGTTTCTGTTTGATTTTGGAAACTTTTATATAAATTAGTAATTGTCCATTTTTCTATGTGTTGGATGCTTCTAACATCTTGCACTGTCCCCGTACTAGCAAGCATTTTTTCTGTCATTTGAAAACTAATTTTTTTTTTAATTTGCCTCTCTTATTTTATGCACTTTGTACTAGAGTTTATTTTGTTAAACGTGTTTAAATCTTTAAACAAATTCAACAATAAAATGTTGTCTACAAGAAGTTTTCCAAAATTTGTTGTAAGAGGAAAACATTTAAGGATATGAAATATTATTCTTGCTAATGTTATTTATTCCGATTTATTTGTCATCTACTATCGAATCATTACATCTTTAATTAGTCGTTGCTTCCCGTGCATCGCACGGGTGGAAGAACTAGTTATTATTAATAAAGGTTTATACTTTATACACACGCATCACAAGAGAAAATAAGAATACAATTAGATGTATCAAGATGGACGGTCCAATCGGACTCATCCAAATCGATCGGCATCGATTTGAAATAATGGACCGACCCATGAACCAAGAGAGTGGTTCACAGTCAAGAAATTATGAACCGCGAGTTTCGCAATTCACACCTTCATGGCTAGTGGTTAACCTACTAGCGTGTTAAAAAAAATAAAAAAAATCCATGAAGAAGATTGATTGTCAAACAACATATGATTTTTAAATAACTAAATTGTAGTTAAGTAGTTGACAACCTAATTGTAATGTATTTAAACTATAAATTATAGTAAAATAGGCGTCAATCCAATTGAGATGTACTTAAGCTATAATATTATGCAACTAATTGATAATATGAATGCATTTAGTTGTTATTTGTTTACATTGTATAAATTTGCAAAGTTGAAAGTAATTCACGTAAAATGAGATATAAGTTCCATGTAAACATTTTTTACTGCAAATATGGAATACAGAAAGTGAAAATGAAGACCCTTTTATCGGAGAGGTAGTAGGGGCTCAACGAAAATTTTGAAATGAAGCACTACTGATAGTTAATTATGAGTAATGGTTGCAGCTTCACCCTTTTTAAAAATTTTCACACCAACGAGTATGTGCAACACATGACCTCGTCTAGGGTGTACGTGTGCTGTAAATATTAAATTGATTTATGGTTGATACCAGTTTGAGATCAACTCTTGAAATTTCTAGCTAAGAGTTGATCTCGGGGGCAATTATTGATGATGAGCTGATCTGGAAGTCAAAGAGGATAGAAAGGCTCACGACCAACGTTATGTTGGGTATTTGACCCAAATTAATCAAGTGCCTAGTGAAACATAATGAGTGCCTAGTTGAAACAAAGGATGGTGGAGCTAATTATGGTATTTGAATGATAATTAGTCTTGACTAATTATGATGTCTTTGAATGATAATTAGTTTTGACTAATTATGATGTCTTTGAATGATGATTAGTCTTGACTAATTATGATGTCTTGGAATGATGATTAGTTTTGACTAATCATGATGTTTTGGTGTTAAGAGAATTTCATGTAGAATTCTCTCTATAAATAGAGAAGGAATTCAAGGAAGAAATACACCACCACAAACATATTAGAGAGTGCTAATTAGTGCCATATTGTGATCAAAGAGAGAAAATTGTGAGCCTAGCATATTGTGAAGTTTCTTGTAACTCTTTGTAGTGTAAGTCAAAGGGTAGAAATTATATGTGGTAAAGCTCGTTTGTTGTATTTTCTCTGTGGTCTGTGGGATTGGGTTGGTGAGTGAAAGTCTATATATTTGTAACAATTTAATATATAGTGAAAAGCTTTGGCGAGGGTCCGTGGACGTAGGCATTTTGCTGAACCACGTAAATTTCTGTGTTCGTATTTATTTTCTTGTTTGCTTATTTTATTTTGAACATCGAAAGATCCTGTGGGAAAAGTAAAGTGGGAATTGACGTGTCGAAATTCCCAACACGTTACACATAGGCTTCAAGTCAATCACGTTGAAAGAATTGAAGTTAGAATTAGCTAGAAGTAGAACTTACAAACTTGGAGGTCGGCTCGTTATTCTTAAACTTGAAGATCGTCAATGTTGGATGGATTCAGGATTGCGATCTAGCAACTATCTAAAATATTGTATAATCAATCACATATCTGTCTAGTGCAAGCTAGATATAGAGTCAGTGTCACTTAAATTTGTCAAGTCTACGCATGCGACAATAAATTGTAATTATTGTGTCTCATAAAAAGTTCGATATAAGATTTATCCCTTTTTAGTATTGATAAAAATAAGATTTTAGTGGATTTTGATAAAAAAAAAAATTGATGAGATATGTGGTTAAAAAGTCGTGATCCTCATAAAAGTGTGGTTGAGATTAAATATTTACTTTGATTTTGATTAAAATTTAAAAAACTAGTGAAACTAAAAAGGGGCTTACTCACATTGCATCAATATTCACGTAATTTTCCATTTGTCAGACAAGTTAAACAGAAGAAACTACACACTTTGCATCAGCATACATGTAAATTCTCCATACTACAGACAAACTAATAAATTTAAACAGACCAACATAAAAATAGAATATAAATAAAAGTATTTATTTATAACAAAATAGAGTTTATTCTTTATTGACTCTATTGAAATTCTGACATATAAGCAATATCATTCTAAACAATTAAGATCACATATGTTTGGCTTAACTTAAAAGCAGCTAGCTTTTCTCGACAGTATAAAAAGTATCCAGTGTGCTGTCGACCAAACATGCTCTAATATGCATCGGAAGCTCAGATCATAACATATTACACAAACTCGAAAAACACCTATTACTCTCTCGATATATATATATATATATATATATATATATATATATATATATATATATAATCAAAGGTAGTTAACCAAGGATCTATAAGTAGCACCAGGCTGCCAACCAGTGGGAATTACATTTTTGGCCACTAGGGTTTGGCCAGAATAGTGAGATGTCAACCTGATTGAAAATGGAGGATGCAATTCTGTACCAGCATTCAATTGCCATACTGCACCCCATGATTGATTCATCTCCCACCATTCATCTGCTTCATGACTTGACGCTTGCAGCAGATCAACCCTCGCAAGATCTCCATCTCCTTCTTCGAACTCGACCACCACCGCGAAATACTCGTGATTCGACCCCGGATCCACGTGGAACATGACGGTCTTCCCCGAATAATCACATGCAACCCTACATCAAAAATTATCAAGCCAAAGTCGAGATATTGCCCTGTTTGGCCCGACCCCATTGTTTTTAAAACAAAATTTATTCAAAACTCAATCTTAACCATCTATCTGTTGGGAATTAGGACACAACTAATCCCGCCCAGGATCGATGTGACACAAATAAATTGGACTGAGAAAATATAAATACGCAAAAATAAAATGCAAATACGAAACACAAAGATTTACGTGGTTCAGCAATTTGCCTACGTCCACGGACCCACACCAATATATTTCACTAACTCGAAAAAATGAGGAGTACAAAAATACTACACTGTATTTTTATCTGCCTATGCAAAGGCTATTCTCTCCAACTCACTTTTCTCCCTATTTTGTGAAATGCCTCTCTTGTGTTGCTCTCTACACAAGATCACTCTTTGTTGTGGTGGTGTATTACAAGTGAATTTTAGCCTTCTATTTATAGGCAAAATTCACAAACATGCATGACAAATTTTCAACAAAATTAGGCCACATTTTAGCTCCATGTCTTTTGTCAAAAGTTGGCTCCTTTTGACTAGCTTTTGTCTTCCAATTTCAACAAAATTAGGCCACATTTTAGCCCCATTTTTCAACAATCTCCCACTTGGGGACAAATGTGGCTTCCCCTGAGATATCTCCTTCTTGCAACTCCTTGTGAAATATGGTGTGAGTCATTTCCTTTGTCTTCACTTCAGAAGACCAATTGAAGCTGAGCACAGCTCCAATTTTTCCTTTGTTACTGTCTTGGTCATCATGTCGGCTGGGTTCTTGCTACCCTGGATCTTCTCTAGTGTTAATACTTCATCCTCTAGAAGAGACCTGATGAAGTGATAACGGAGTCCAATGTGCTTGGTTCTAGAATGAAATGCTGAATTCTTTGCCAGATGTATCGCACTCTGACTATCACTGTGCAAAACATTCTTCTCCTGACTGAATCCCAATTCTGCCAACAAACCCTGTAACCAGATCATTTCTTTGCTAGCCTCGGTTACTGCCACGTACTCTGCTTCTGTAGTGGATAGAGCAACAATCTTCTGTATCTGCGAAATCCAGCTAACTGCAGTAGTACCTACTGTGAAAACATAACCAGTAGTACTTCTCCTGCGATCTACCTCGCCAGCAAAATCTGCATCTACAAAACCTTGTAGAGCCACCTCGCCTCGTCCAAAGCATAAGCATCTATCAGTAGTTCCCCGTAGAAATCTTAATATCCACTTTACTGCTTCCCAATGCTGCTTTCCTGGATTTGCCATAAATCTGCTCACAACTCCCACTGCATGAGCAATATCTGGTCTGGTACAAACCATGGCATACATCAAACTTCCAATGGCTGAGGCATATGGTATTTTAGCCATGAAGTTTATCTCGTCCTCTGTCTTAGGACTCTGATCACTAGATAGACGGAAGTGATTAGCTAGTGGCGTGCTGACAGCCTTCGCACTGCACATGTTAAATCTCTGCAGGACTTGACTAATGTACTTGGCCTGAGATAACTGCAAGATACCCTTCTGCTTATCTCTGAAAATCCTCATTCCGAGAATCTGCTTCGCTGCACCCAAGTCCTTCATTTCGAATTCTGCTGACAGCTGCATCTTTAACTTCTTGATTTCGTCCATATCTGAGCCTGCTACTAACATATCATCGACATAAAGTAGCAAAATTATATAACTGGACTCGAATCTCCTGAAGTAGCAACAATGGTCAGCATTACATTTGAAGTAGCCATTTTTCTGCATAAATCCGTCGAACTTCTTGTACCACTGTCTCGGGGCTTGCTTTAAGCCATACAGGCTCTTCTTCAATTTGCAAACGAGCTTCTCCTTTCCTTTGACTGAGAAGCCTTCTGGCTGCTGCATATATATTTCCTCCTCAAGGTCACCATGGAGGAAAGCAGTTTTTACATCTAACTGCTCCAAGTGCAAACCCTCTGCTGCAACAATACTCAAGACTGATCTGATTGTTGTCAGCTTCACAACTGGCGAAAATATTTCCGTGTAGTCAATTCCATCTTTCTGCTGGAAACCTTTGACCACCAACCTCGCCTTGTATCTCTTTGATCCATCATGTTCCTCCTTGATTCTGTACACCCACTTATTTTGTAGAGCTCTCTTTCCTGTAGGTAACTCGGCTAGTTCCCACGTCTGGTTAGAGATGAGAGACTTTATCTCATCTTTCATTGCAAGCTCCCACTTGCCAGAATCACCGACCTGACATGCCTCATGATAGCATTCAGGTTCACCTGCATCAGTAAGTAACATGTAGCTCATGTACTTTCTATTTGGAACATGAGGTCTGGTTGACCTTCTAAGAACAGGGACTGGAGACTGTGATGCATCAGTCTCTAGAACAGGCTCCTGTAACTGCAGATCCTCCTCTGTCTGCTGCGACGTACTACTTTCTGGAGCATCCAACTCAACATATGTTGGATCATCATGTACTGTGTCATCGGACTGCACTGCATTTCTGTCCTTGTACATAACCTTCTCGTTGAATATGACATCCCTGCTTCTAATGACCTTTCTGTTCTGGTCATTCCATAAGCGGTAGCCGAACTCATCTCCGCCATATCCAATGAATGTGCACTTTAGTGATTTGGGGTCTAACTTGCCCCTTGCCTGATCACTAATATGTGCATATGCGACACATCCAAAAACTTTCAAGTGGGAAAGTTTTATTTCTTTTCCGCTCCATACTTCCTCCGGTATCCTATACTCCAACGGTACCGAGGGTCCTCGATTGATCAAGTACACCGCTGTGTTGACTGCTTCTGCCCAAAACTGTTTGGGCAAGCCTGCATGTAACCTCATGCTTCTGGCTCTCTCCGTTAATGTCCGGTTCATACGTTCTGCAACTCCATTTTGCTGTGGAGTCCCTGGCAACGTCCTCTCCATTTTGATGCCATTCTGGTAACAGAACTTCTTGAACGCCATATCCGTATATTCTCCTCCGTTATCGGACCTCAGCTTCTTTACTCGCAATCCTGTTTCATTTTCCACCATGGCTTTCCACTTCTTGAACACATCGAATACTTCGGACTTGTGTCTCAAGAAATAAACCCACACTTTTCTCGAGTGGTCATCAATGAAAGTCACAAAGTATGACTTTCCGCCAATGGATGAAACTGCGGTTGGTCCCCAAACGTCTGTGTGGACTAACTCAAGTTTCTCTTGCTTCCGAGTTCTGCCACTAGTGTTGAAACTCACCCTGGTCTGCTTCCCAAAGATGCAACTCTCGCATAAGTCTATATCAGTAGACTGAAGCTCTGGTAGTTTCCCCTTTGCATGCATATACTTGAGTCCCTTCTGACTCATATGCCCAAGTCTCTGGTGCCACAAGTTTGGGCCCTCCTTGCTTTCAGCAACTGCAATTGTCACACAAGCATCCGCCGTTGTGTAGAGGGTGCCAGTATCCTTGCCTCGAGCGATAATCATGGCGCCCTTGGTGATCTTCCAGTTATCACCAGAGAAGGTGGTGACATGTCCTTCTCCCGACAATTGCTTGACGGAGATCAAGTTCTTCCTCAATTCTGGAATATGTCTCACGTCCTTCAGCTTCCACACAGATCCATTGATCTTGATCTGTACATCACCCTTTCCGACCACGTCACACGGTTGATCATTACCGAGATAGACTCTACCAAAATCACCCCGCGTATAGTTTACAAAAAACTCCTTGTTTGAGGTAGCATGAAAAGATGCTCCGGAATCAATCACCCAGTATTCCGTTTTTCTCTCCAAAGAGCATATCAAAGCATCGTCCGCTTCCTCTTCCACAACATTGACTTCTGTCCTGTCCTCCTTTTCTTTTGGAGGTGCTGTGCACTGATTTTTGTAATGACCGGTCTTCCTACACTTCCAACATTCCACAACCTTAGTTTTGTTGGAATTGTTTGGATTTCTGGACCTCGGTCTGCCACTTCTGAATTTGCCGTTGCCCCGCCCATTTCCTCTGTTGGAACTTCTGCCTCTGCTTTCCACGTTCAACGCCGATCCTGAAGTTGAGGCACCTTCTGATTGTCGTCTGATCTCCTCCGTTAAGATCATGCTTACGACATCATCGAACTTCAATTTTGACTTTCCGGCAGAGCCACTAATTGCTGTGACTGTACCATTCCAGCTGTCTGGCAACTGCCCAAGAATTAACAGAGCTCGAACTTCATCACTAAAAGTGATTTCGACTGTGTTTAGCTGGTCCGTCACTTCATTGAATTCATTTAGGTGCTCCCCAAATCTTCCGCCTTCGGCCATCTTCATATTGAACAGTTTTTTAATTAAGTGGACTTTATTTGCTGCAGATGGCTGTTCATACATGCTAGAAAGGGCTTCCATGAGAGACTCTGTCGTCTTCTCATTTTTTATGTTGAAAGCCACTGACTTTGACAACGTCAGCCTGATTGTGCCGAGTGCTTTTCGATCAAGCAACTCCCAATCCCCCTGGCTTATATCTTCTGGCTTTTCTTTTAGTGGCTTGTATAGATCCTTCTGGTACAGATAATCCTCCATTTGCATTTTCCAAAATCCAAAATTTGAACCATCAAATTTGTCAATTTTGGATATTTTCTCATCTGTCGACATTGCTCACACTCAATCACAAAACAGTCTAAAGAAATCTTTTCTGATGTGGAAGATCAGTCAAAGCTGCAACCACAGAGCATACTAAGAATTTCAAAAGATCTCAATGTGCCAAAGCTCTGATACCAATTGTTGGGAATTAGGACACAACTAATCCCGCCCAGGATCGATGTGACACAAATAAATTGGACTGAGAAAATATAAATACGCAAAAATAAAATGCAAATACGAAACACAAAGATTTACGTGGTTCAGCAATTTGCCTACGTCCACGGACCCACACCAATATATTTCACTAACTCGAAAAAATGAGGAGTACAAAAATACTACACTGTATTTTTATCTGCCTATGCAAAGGCTATTCTCTCCAACTCACTTTTCTCCCTATTTTGTGAAATGCCTCTCTTGTGTTGCTCTCTACACAAGATCACTCTTTGTTGTGGTGGTGTATTACAAGTGAATTTTAGCCTTCTATTTATAGGCAAAATTCACAAACATGCATGACAAATTTTCAACAAAATTAGGCCACATTTTAGCTCCATGTCTTTTGTCAAAAGTTGGCTCCTTTTGACTAGCTTTTGTCTTCCAATTTCAACAAAATTAGGCCACATTTTAGCCCCATTTTTCAACACTATCTTAATCAAATCTAACAAATATTTTTTAACCACATATTCTCCAAAAAATACTATTTTCAACCACAGTTTTTTCAAAAATTGGGGGCTAAACACATGCTAATTGAGATAGAGACAAAATTCTTTATGCTTTATAGTATATATAGTATCCCTGGAAAAAAGTCAAAATTATTTTTACACTTTGTTATATAATGCAATCGTTATAATTTATATATAAATCAAATTATAAACAATACGAATTCCAAACTAATTTTTAACTATACATTTTTTCGTATTACTTTTTAATCATATATTTTTCTTTAGAAATAACAAAAAGTTAATTTATAAATTATTTTAGTGTGACCAATTACAGACAGAGGCAGATCCAGCCAGTGTCGAGCTAGCGCGGCCGCGCTAGCTCGATTGCCGACCGATCTACTTTCAGTTACGTTTGTTTTTTTTTTTTTTTTTTTTTTGAGGAAAGTGAGGCTTGAGAATGTGTTGGAAGATATATGGAACATGTGATAACTGGTTGGAACATGGAGGTAGGAAACTGCAATGAAGATAAAGATGGAGTTGTCGGAATTAAGATTGAGGAAGATGAATAGACTACTGGGGAAGAAGAGAAGAAGGGCCTCTGATTTGGGCCTTTTTTTAAGTGTTGATTTTGGCTTTTTTCTTTAAGATTGGTTTAGGCCTTATGGCTGTTGTATTATTTATGGTTGATGTATTATTTGGGTTCATATTATTATTATTTTTTTACTTCCTAATTTGTTATATTATTTATTTCATCTAATTAAATAATTTTTTGTTTTTTGGATAGTAAAATTATGATGTATAATACATGATTGTGTGAGTAAATAAAAAATACTCCAAATCAAGATATTGGTTTTGGTATATAATTTTCAAAATGAATTATAGTTTGATATTTTAATTATGATATATAATTTTGAGAATAAATTAAATGATTTGGTATATGATTTATGATTTTCAAAATGCTTAATTGATTTTCAAAATGAATTATAGTTCGGTATATGATGTTTTAGTGTATTTCTATATTTATTGATTAATTTTAGTATTATTTAATTAAATAATAATAAAAAATTTCACTATTACTGTCGTTGATATCGTCGATCAATGATCAACGGTCCACCTTCAATTATCAGCCGCTCTAACTGAACTTTCTTGCTAGATTCGCCACTGATTACATAGTTAATAATTCGTTTGATAATACTATTTGATTTATAAATTGATTTATTTATAATTTTGAGATAAAAAATAGTTATTAAAAATTAAAGAAAAAAAAATCTGATTAAAAATTAAATCGAACTAGTATAATATTTATCGAATGTCCCCGAAAGGGACAACTAGTTTAATATTTATAAAATGGTTAAAAACCACTGTCAAGTCAAACTGTATTCCTACTTCCTAGTCAAAGACCAGCATTCCAATTTATATTTTTTTATTCGAAGTTTCTTTTAATTTTATTTAAAGTGTCTTTTGATTTTATAACTTTTTGAAAAAAAAAAAAAAAAAAGAATTTTGAAAAATCGTGTGGTTAAAAAATGATTTAAAAAGTAAAAAATTATGAGCTTGAATTTTTTGGATGATTGTGATTGATTACTATAAAAAAAAAAAGTTATATTTTTTATGTGAAAGTTGTAGAATCAAGGGCAGATAACGAACGTATATTTTCTTTTCTTTTCATTTTTTTTTCCAGTTTTTCAAACCTTTCTATAGTTTCCATTAGCCTCCATTCGTTAACATTGCTTGATTTACAAACTTATTTATTTATGATTTTGATGTAAAAAGTAATTGTTAAAAATTAGAGAGAAATTGTGTGTGGTTAAAAAGTGATTTGAAAAACTTTGTTGTTTATAAATATGTTTACAAAAAGAAAGATTCGTTTACGAAACGGATGCTTATTTTTGTTTTTGAAACATATTCAAAATAACTTTTCAAAAATTTTGTGGATCGTGGTTACCTGGCATATCGAATTTGTAATACTCCTGCATCACGAAGTTTATTTTCGTGACCTGGGATGGCCATGGAGCCAAACGCTGTTCCACTTAGGTCGAAGTGAGCTGATTCCGATGCCGATGCGCATTGGCCTCCGGGGCAAAAATCCGTGATAACGACCTTCACCGGCTTGCTGGAACACGCCGGGTGCTTGGTACATTTTATCTAACAATTATTGGAACATCAATAGATTAAAGTTAAACATAACCAAAAAAAAAAAAAAAAAAAAAAAAAATTAAATCTTAACTTAAGCCTCTGTTTGAATAAATTTTATTTATAAACGGTCACGTGACAACTTCTCATTGATCTTTTTTTTTTTTTTTTTAATTCAATAATTTCGGTTGATAAAAAATTCTCATTCACCATTTTTTTACTTTTCAGAAAAATGGATCAATGAAATGTTTACACATCACTATCACTATTTATTAACAAATAACAATATTTATAATCTACTGTTTACAAAGGGGTGCCAAACACATTAAAATTATTTCCCTAATTTACAGTTGCACACCAATGAATTGACAACAGGAAAGATAATTGTTAATGTTTTAAAAACTTAAGCCGCTGTACTTAACGTTCATTCTAGTCTTATAACTCTGTATTTTATCAGTCTAGTGGGTGGTATCCAGATTCCAGTTTGGAGCATAACCTGTAATTAACATCCTTCACATCCCTAGGATAGGGACGGTGGGGATGCCTGAAGTTGGCGTTCAACCATTTTTTTTTTAAGTCTCATAACTCTGTAATAAAATATACCTCGACAGTTTGATAAAACTGAATTATTTATAGATACCTTGTAGCAAGCTCCACATTCCTTGCCTGAGTTGTAGAGGGATGGGCCAATTCCAGTGACCAGGGAAGAAAATGGTGCTTGTGACACTGTGTTTCCATATCCACAGGCTCCTCCTGCATGCAATGGTATTATGTCACTGTTCAGTATACTTGTACACAATTTTCAGATATTGGAAGAATCTTAACTTGAACTTAGGACACAGAATCATCTCATTTAAAAGTTTGTGTTGGCATAGAGGCCGGCCGGACGGACAATTAAATTGATTTATTTAGACTTAGTCTTTGACGTACCATCACTTCCGGCACCATCGGGGCTCCCGTACCATGTAGCGCCGGCCGACGACCAATGCAGAGCTTGGGTGGATAGATTGAAATGTTTGGGTTTGAAGCAGAAGCAAAGGTTGGAAAAACAAAAGAAGGCAAGTAGAATAGATATAAGCAAATGGGACAAGGAGAATTGAGATAGACTTGCCATATTTTGAGCTTCAAGTCACTACTCAAGGCAAGATAAACTGATGCTTCTTCAACACTCACTCTCACCGGTATTTATAGGCTCTCTCCATGTAAAATTAAACATTATTAAAATTATCTATTCGATCAAAGTCAAATATTAGTGCATGTTTGATAAATATATCTTTTGATAAAAAGTTGAGTTTTGAAAATCTAATGGTTAAAAAGTTGTTTGAAAAGTAAAAAATTGTGGGTTTGACTTTTTTGAATGATTGAGATTGATTACTGTAGACTACAATTCACATCTTTAATTTTACAATAATACAAAAAACAATCAATTACAAAATACTTTCATTAGAAGACATATAAAATGCACATTTTAACTCGAAATTGGATAATGTGCATATAAATTTGTTTGTATAATCTAAAAATTATTATGAAATAAATTAAATTAATATTTGTTTAGAATAAATTTTTTAAAGAAAAAGATTTTTGAAAAGAAAAAATCATTTTCTTTGAATTTATTTCATAATGATTTTAAAATTATACAAACAAATTTATATGTACATTACTCGTTTGATCAATAAAATCATAATGAAAAAAATAATCTATTATTTTTATTCAATTATAAATATAAAAAGCAAAGTTATGAACAGATCCATTTTTACTTTTGCAAATTTACAACTCATTTATAAATTTTCTATTTAAAATTAAGATATATTGGTCATTTAAATAAAAATGACTACTTTTGTTAATTTAGATTAAAAAAATTAAGGACTTTTACCTCAAAATAAAATGTTAAGGACCGTTTGAGCGATTTTTTAAAACGTTAAGGACCATTAGCGCTAATTTTTGGATGGAAAAGTCAACAAAGTGGCATATTGAGTAATCAATTGAAACGTGAGTGACAATTTGTGTAATGATTGAACTTTAATGGCATACTTGAAATTTAGTTGAAACTAGCTAGAGTGACATTTTTGTATAATTATCCAAAAATAAAATTAAATTGTAGAACAGATGGCTAAATGGATGGAAGATCAATTGAATCGAAAAGAACGTAATTGTATTTGCATGGGATCCATAATACTTTGTCAAAAGAGGAACGACGTAATAGTAATTTGCACTAAGTGGTGCTATTCAGACGATGTAAACCAACTTCTTGATGTCTATGATGGATTTTAGTCATTCAATGTCGTTTTGAACTTGGAAACAACACTTCCATTTTTTTTTAATTGCGTTAATTACTATTTTGCCCTAAGGTTTCATTCTTGAAGTACTTAAGACAATTATTATCTTGTTCTAGATGAGTTTTACATTAATAAAATCTTTTGGCCAGGGTTATCTCTAAACTTCTTATGGATTTCAGATCTTTTTTTTTTTTTTTAAACTTAAATTTCTTGATTCGTGGTGTGTCAAAAAAGTATGTTTGACAAACTAAAATTATAATTTAAGCTTTGCCAAACATGTACTAAGTCAGGACACATAACTCGGTAGAGCGAGGGATAACAATTAGGTCATTGTTTGTGACTGTGCATCCGAAGTCTAATTGTAAGATTAGTATTGTTAACACCTCGATATATTACATATATTTAGCAAATGGAAAGAAATCAAAGTATGTAATGTGCTGCAGTCTTAAAAATGTGTCGGTGTATTTATTTGTAAGAATAAGTAATGCGTCAAATCAGTGATGGATCTAGAAATTCGAGTGAGCACGAGCAATCACTATATTATTAGAAAAAAAAATTGTGACTGTCTAATTAAAATATTTTTTTTCTTTTTCGACAAATCCAACATGAGTGAACAAATAGGATCGTCACTAGCTGAGTCCTCCACCGTATCGAGCCATATATTGTGGCTCAAGCCAGATTAAACAAGCAGCTCGATTATCGTATCCGTGTCTGTCCCTTCAAATTTGCATGGCTTGGAATTTAGCAATTAACATTAATTAGTCATTAGTCTTAATCATTTCCTAATTATCTAATAGATACTTTGTCGGGAAAACTGGGCCCTTTATGATCTTCCAAAACTTTCTGTCTCAATTAAAATAAGATTTTCCCTAAAACCTGCCGTTGATGTTGGTTATTGATCGTTGAAATTATTCTCTATATTTTATTATTTTTAATCATATGCTACCAGTTAAGTTTTTTGAATTTAATATGCATCAAATTCATGTATTTTTCATTAAAATGCATTAAAATGTTCAATATGAGCACAACCGAGACTAATGTTTTTAAAATTTGAATACAAATCTACCCAGAAAATATATATATATATATATATATATATATATATATATTAGAATGTTATAACTCTGTATATTGGTGATTCAACGGCTGAAATTCAATCTGAATTTACGGTGGCATTAGTTAATATGTCAACCGAGGTTTACATGCAATAAAATACTTGTACATTTGGTTTATTTAGTGAGCATTATTTCAACTGTAATTAATAAAATAATTAAGCAGAATTTTGGCAATACTGAATCACTTCTTAATACAATTAATATATAATCTTTGTGAGAGGGAAATCCCACCAACCGAATCCTGTATTTCTATACTTTCCATAAGTCCTCAAACTTTTTTCTTCTTGTTCGTCAAATCAAATATAAAACTCGTGGGCGAGATTTGAAATTCAGGTCTTATTTGTTTGGTTGTACTTAATAGAATATATTAAAGTAGATTATTTTGTTATAAAAATTTGCAACTTCTGTAAAAATAGCAAGCTTAAAATTCAGCTAGGATTTTTGGCCCCAAACAAATCAGGGATTGTGATAATTAAACGTGTTGATTTACATACTCCATTAATTAGAGAATATTTAATGATAAGATTCTCACACACACACACACACAAGATTTTCAAAGATATGGTTTAATATTTAAGAAAAATGATGTTTTAATTCAAAAATTAGGTTTTATTAAAAAATATAGTTAAATATATTTTATTAATTAAATAGGTTAATGTCACAATTATACAATCCATGGTCCCAATTACAAATCACAAATTTTATAGTTCACAAATTATGAAATTAATTGATAACAACTTATTTTTTGGTCACAAATTATAAAATTATTTGGTAACGACTTAATTTTCGATCACAAAGTACAAATTTATAGGTCAACAATTATTTTCAGTCAAGATTATTTAATTAATTGGTTACAATTAATTATTCTATCACAAATCACAAGTATTAAATGTCACGACTTATTCCTCGACCACAAATCAAAAAATTTATAAGTCACGACTAATTTAATGATCATAAATCATAAGTTTTATAGGTCACAATTTATTTCGAAGTCACCAATTATTAAATTAGTTTATCAAAACTCATTTCATTAGTCACGATTTATTTCTCAATCACAAATCACAATTTTTATAGGTCGCAACTTATTTGTTACGATTTATTTCTTTATCACAAATTATAAAATTATTTGACCACAAATTAAAAATTTATATGTCGTAACTTCTTTTGTCACAAAGCACAAATATTATAGGCCACATCTTATTTTCTGTCACAAATCACAAATTTTATTGGTTACAGCTTACTTTCAATCATAATTGACAAATCACAAATTTTATAGGTTATAGCTTACTTTCAATCATAATTTACAAATTTCAAAAGTCGCAACTTATTATTGAATAAGTAATTAGAACCTGTTTTTTGAAATGTAAAACTACTAAGTTTATTATTGAAATATGATATTTAGAAATAGGGTTTAATTTCGGGAAAATTACACAAACTCCTAGGTTTAAAGATCACTTTTTAAAAATAAGGTGAAGAAATTTAAATTTTTAAAAATGAGGTGTTAATTATCATTTAATATTTATTAATTAATTATTTTAAGCAAAAATCAAAGAATACTTCAGTCTCGATTCTTTCCACAAACCCGACGCTCTCTCTCTCTCTCTCTCTCTCTCTCTCTCTCTCTCTCACTCACGTAGAATCACCGGTGACCTCTCTCTCTCTCTCTCTCTCTCTACCCACCCAGGCCACTGCCGAAGTAGCGGCAACATCCCCGCCTTTCAGAGGTGACAGAAGCGATCTCCCAGCTGGCTCTGCTATCGGTGCGAGTCGCCGCTTGATTCGTGTCGCGATGCACCAAAATAATAAATAATTCCTTACTCGCTAAATATTAATAAATAATGTAGTATCGAGAGTAAGGGTCGATCCCACGAGGAACGGAAACTAATTTTAGTTGTTTGATCAATTAGAATGGAATGGGGGGGGTTTGTTGTTTGAAATTGGTTGAATAAAAAATATGCATAAAAATAAACAATTAAATATGACTAGAGAAATAATATAAGAAGAAATCTTGTTCTCGGGTTCGGTTGTGCCATCAATTAATGTTATACATTTCCTTGTAACGTGTTTCTATCCCTAATTCAATTATCAATCATAAATAATCAACAAGCTCTGATTATCTAAATTTTTCCTTATGTGTATTGATTCAAAACAAGCTCTTCGAACCAATTATAGCCACGGACAATTCTAAACAAGCTCTTAGGATTTAATGCACGACTAGTATGAAAATTTAGAAGAATAGCTTGAATTGAATCGTTAATTACACAAGCTCGAATTAATCAATCCAAGTTGAATTATTACTAAACCTGCACGAGATTTATTTGCTACTAAAGTAAAGATTCAATGACAATTACGGATCAAGAATCTAAACATAGCATATTCATGAATTCAACGATCAATAATCCAATTGGCTAAATTAAGCTATTAATCAAATAAACTCAATGAACATTCAAAATATAATAATCCAACAATTGAAATAAATGAATAGATACAACGTTACTTGTTTATAAGAAAAGAAGATAACATAATTAAATTGACACAACTTCCCCTTTGAACAAGATAAAGAAATTAGCCTAGCATGATTG
Organism: Ligustrum vulgare; assembly: GCA_963555705.1. Taxonomy (NCBI): domain Eukaryota; kingdom Viridiplantae; phylum Streptophyta; class Magnoliopsida; order Lamiales; family Oleaceae; genus Ligustrum; species Ligustrum vulgare. The sequence goes on along the minus strand of OY743172.1, from coordinate 40,055,185 downwards.
TGGTGGAATCTTCAAGTTACTTCATAAATTCCATTATTGTTGATATTCTTGCGCTTCAAAATCTCTCAATAATGCTCTATATTTTTCTCTCAATTTTCCTCAACGTCCAGCCTCCTTTTTGTGATTTTGCTCTTTTAATACTCCCAAAATCGTGTCCTAGCTTTACCCCAAAGATAGACCTTGAATCAGATAAGGAAATTTCTTGGCGAGAAAGTTACGGCCATAACTTTCCTTATTACGACCATTTACGGCCGTAAGTGCATTTCTGTCGAGAAGCACCCGTATTCGATGTTTTGGTCATAACTTTCTCTCCAAAAGTCCGATTGTGGTGATTCAAGTTGTGTTGGAAAGAAAACTCAAATATAAACAATTATTTGTGAAATATCTCTTCCAAAATTCGAAAGTCTTCTATGACAAAATTGAGCTTCAATCTATGACTAAAATTCATGATCACAATCCTTGCGGATTTTTGATTTCTAACTTCACCCCAAACCTTCTTTGACCATAATTTTTGCATCTAATCTTCTTCCCACATGCCATTATTGATTTGGAGCTCTTTGAATATGCCTTGAACCTCACTTCTTGATTTTTTTTATTTCTTTGGTCCTGTTTCCTTTCTGTTTCTTCTTTTTGACCTTACATAGCACAATAAGTGAAAATGCATTAAACGATGCTTCAATAGGATCAAACCAATAACAAAATAAGATAATAAGTGAATTAAATACGTGCTAATAAAGCACTTATCAAATCCCCCCACACTTAAACCATTGTTCGTCCTCGAATAATGATGTGAAAGAAAAGAAACATAACTCAAACAAAAAGATAGACCTACAATCGGAAAGTCAAGGTTACAGCCCACTTCTCTTTTAGCATGAAAATTCAATTGCATAACCGAAATGTGTTAGTGTGTGCAAGAGATGCATCATCCAATATCCTCTTAACAGAAATGAAAATCAATACCCCCCGGCCCAATTCATTTCCCAATGTGACTTGTATCCTCCCACCTCTCGTGAGTTCTCTCTTAACCTCTATCAATGATTTACTACATGGGTGTTAGTTTTTTGGCCAACTTGAAAGTACAAAATATAGACCAAGCAATTCAAACCACTCATAAGCATATGTAATGGGAGTTAACACCCTCACTAGATATTTCTCTCTTCGCACAAAGTGTATAAGGGTGAGAGTTTTCTCTCAATTCACTGAATGGAGAATCTATTACCACAGACTGCTCAAATGTCATAACCGGAACCAACAATAACACAAGTGCAAAGTAAAGGTCTTTATTTGGTTGTAACGGGGCTTCGGGTCAGGTAGGATAAAATGACATATTTAAGTTAAGGCGAGAAGGAATTTTGCAAGCTAAGTCAATTCACAATGACATTACTTTCTTCACCCCTTAATATGAACTTCATTGTTTCCCGCTACCCAACTTTGTTCACACTTGAATCTCTTCTTTTTTTTCACAAGTTGAGTGTTGGACATCCTCAACTACTAATTTTCATGACTAAACTTCTTTTTCATTGCTTTTTCTCTTTCAATTTTTTTTTTCCGAGTACAGACTGCAACTTTTTCTCTTTTGTTCAAATCATTACGCAGTCACCAATTGGCTTGAGATAGAATTACATTCCCCTGAATTCAGCCCATTACACAACCATCGTCTAACACAAGATAACCATTGCAACTTCTTAGACTTAGACTACAGCACGATCCTTAATCAACAAAAGCTTTCGAATCCCTTCTCTATGGGTTCAAAACAGAGACAATGCGAAAGAAAGGATATTTCTTGGCTTGTAGCATGGCATCAAAATTTCAAGGAAATGCTAAGGCTCAAAAGGGCTTCTATTAGTACATGTATCATGGTAGGCCCTTTTAGTAGATCAAATTTGGTTTAACCTAATGCCTCTACTATATTTTGCACTTGAGCCAAGAAGCTACAACGGCATGTACAGAAAACCAAATCCAAGAACAAATCAACCACGCAGGACACACATCAAGGAAATAAGAGCTTAATATAAAGAGTAAAAGAAGCTCATTGGCTCAAAAGCTCACAAATTATGGTTTATGTGTGTTCCTCCCATCCAATTATGAGTATAGGTCATTGCTCAGTCTTGGTTCCGAACTGAAAATCTAGTGGACAAGGTTAGAATGGAGTTACTCGGGGCGGTATTTTATCATATCAATTTTGGTTTGACTCAATTAGGTTGCAGAGATTTTTCAATTTGTCCCCATTTTCAAACTAATTCTGAAATTATTGGAAAACTCATCTCTATGTGCTCATTGTTTATCCGATTATGCAATTTAGGAAGTTGGTGGTTCAAAAATAATCATAAGTGGGGTTGCTTCCTATTAAACCGAAATGTGGGTCTAAGCACAATTAAAGTTAACTAACAAAAAAACTGAATGAAGATGAATAAAATAGGGATAACAAAAGATAATAGATAATCGTCCCCCCCACACTTGAATTCCACATTGTCCTCCAATGTGGAGCGTGACAATACAAGACAAAAGAGGGGAATGTGAATGGAACCAAAGGAAGAGATGGAGTTTTTTTTTTTTTTTCAATGAAATTAACTAATAAGAAAAATGACAAAAAATGAAAAAAAAAATAATAATAATTTGAGGGAGTAAAGAAACTCCCCTCTCTGGTTGCCTCCCGAGTAGCGCCTTTGTTTACTGTCTTTGGCTAGACTTGTTGTTTCCTCCTTCAATCGAGATTATGTGGATTTCCAAAGCTCAACTTCTTTTTCATATTTTTCATTAGGGCTTGCAAGACAGGGGGCAAAAGCATGTCATCAGAAGTTGGCAATGTAATACACGAGATTTTACTTGGCTTTTCACCATTTCCACCAAGTTTGAAAGTTTCCTGTACTGAAGAATCAATAACATTAACAGAATGAACATGATTATCATCATCAAGGTAGTTCACGGAATCATAAATATTAAACTGAATCATTTCACCATCAAATTTCATGGCGAGTGTGCCACTACTGACATCTATCTTGGTCTTAGATGTCTTTAGAAATGGTCTACCTAACAGAATAGGAGTGAAGTTGGGAGAGTGATCATTATTCATGTCTAACACATAAAAGTCAGCCGAGAACACTAACCCTCCTACTTGCACTAGCACATCCTCAACTACCCCATCCGGATAGGCGTTAGAGCGATCAGCCAATTGAATTATGACATTTGTTTCAGTTAAATTGGCCAATTTTAAAGAGCCGTATGTAGACCTAGGCATTACATTAATTGATGCTCCCAAATCTATTAAGGCCTTCTCAAATTTAGTTTTACCTATTATATAAGGGATTGTAAACATACCAGGATCCTTGCATTTTGGAGGTAATTTCCTTTGAAATAATGCAGAGACATTTTCTCCCATCATCACCATTTCATTCCCCTGTAATTTCCGTTTGTTGGTGCACAGCTCCTTCAAAAACTTTGCATATCGGGGTACTTGCTTGATTGTATCTAACAGTAGAATGTTGACTTCCACTTTATAGAACATCTCCAGCATCTCCTTCTCTTTGCTCTCTTTGTCTGTCTTTGCTAACCTGCTAGGAAAAGGGGGAGGATTCAGTTTTGCAATTGAATTAGAGTTGGATTTTACCTGCGGGATTTGTGAAGTGGCATCCCCCTTTTCAACTTCTTTCTCTTCTTCCCATTCATTCGCGAAGATTTGTTTGCTTGGACCTTCAACATCTTTTCCACTCCTCAGGGTTATGGTACTCACGTTTTTGGGGTTCACCTCTGGTTGAGATGGTAGCTTCCCTCCGGATTGTGCCTCAAGTCTGTTGATGGCAGTAGCCATTTGGCTCATCTGATTTTCCAAACTCTGAATACTGGATTTGGTATCCTGTTAAAATTGAATTGTGTTAGAAGCCAAAGTTTTAACTATGTCTTCTAGAGAGATACCTGCGTTCTGGGGCCTTTGTTGATATTGCCCCTGTGAATGGAAATTTCCTTGTTGTTGGAAATGCCCTTGAGGTTTGTTGGAGGTGAAACTCGGGGGCTTGTTATTCCCATAGCTTAGATTGGGGTGATCCCTCCAGCCAGGGTTGTAGGTGTTGGAGTACGGGTTGTATTGCTGTTTTTGAAATGGAAACCCTTCTGCAACCTTTACTTGTTCGCCATTCTCTTGCAACACTAGACATGTATCTGTTGGATGTCCAAAATTTGAACAGATCCCGCATGCTTTGACCTGATTCGAGTTCCCTATAGCAAGTTTCTTAATGAGATTTGTTAGTTCATATAATTGACCTTCGATATTGGAACTACTTACCTCGTTCACACGGCGGACTTGCGAATCCCTACTTGAGTTGAATTGCTGAGTGTTCTCTGCCATGTTGGAGATTAAAGCTCGTGCTTGCTCCGGTGTCTTGTCCATTAACGCACCTCCACTTGCGGCATCTATCATGCTTCTATCCATCGGCGCTAGATCTTCGTAGAAATACTGCACCAAGATTTGCTCGCTATTCTGATGATGGGGAAAGCTAGAGATGAGCTTCTTGAAACGCTCACAATACTCGTACAATGTTTCGTTGTTGTTCTGGCTTACCCCACATATCTCCTTTCTGATTGTACCAGCTCTCAATGCAGGGAAGTATTTTTCCAAGAAAAGTCTTTTCATGCCGTTCCAAGTAGTAACTGTTCCCGATGGTAGACAATAAAGTCAGTCAGTGGCGGCATCCTTTAATGAGAATGAAAAAGCTCTCATTTTTATTTGTTCCTCAGTAATACCTGTGGGTCTCATGCTATCAAAAATGATATGGAAGTCCTTCAGATGTCTGTATGGGTCCTCACCGGGATGTCCTCTAAAAGTTGGAAGAAGATGGATCAGTCCGGATTTTAGCTCAAAAGTTCTGCCTTCTTCCACTGCCGGAAAAGTGATGCATATCGGTTGTTGAGCAACATCCGTGGTAGCTAGTTGCTTGAGAGTCAGATTATTGTTAGCTACTGCCATTGGTTGCGCAGCTCTTCTTTGCTGTTGAAAGATTCTATCGATTTCTGGGTCAAAATCAAAAAATTCAAAATTAGTTAATCGAGTTTTACGCAAATAAGCAAAGAAGTAGACAAGCAAGATTTTTTTTTTGAAAAATTATAGGAATAAAGTGAAAATAAAATTAATAAAATAAAATGCAGAAAAAAATAAAATTCTAATTAACTAAACAACTAAATTGGTTGACCGCTCCCCGGCAACGGCGCCAAAAATTTGATGCGTGTCGCGATGCATCAACATAATAAATAATTCCTTACTCGCTAAATATTAATAAATAATGTAGTATCGAGAGTAAGGGTCGATCCCACGAGGAACGGAAACTAATTTTAGTTGTTTGATCAATTAGAATAGAATGGGGGGTTTGTTGTTTGAAATTGGTTGAATAAAAAATATGCATAAAATAAACAATTAAATATGACTAGAGAAATAATATAAGAAGAAATCTTGTTCTCGGGTTCGGTTGTACCATCAATTAATGTTATACCTTTCCTTGTAACGTGTTTCTATCCCTAATTCAATTATCAATCATAAATAATCAACAAGCTCTGATTATCTAAATTCTTCCTTATGTGTATTGATTCAAAACAAGCTCTTCGAACCAATTATAGCCACGGACAATTCTAAACAAGCTCTTAGGATTTAATGCACGACTAGTATGAAAATTTAGAAGAATAGCTTGAATTGAATCGTTAATTACACAAGCTCGAATTAATCAATCCAAGTTGAATTATTACTAAACCTGCACGTGATTTATTTGCTACTAAAGTAAAGATTCAATGACAATTACGGATCAAGAATCTAAATATAGCATATTCATGAATCCAACGATCAATAATCCAATTGACCAAATTAAACTATTAATCAAATAAACTCAATGAACATTCTAAACATAATAATCCAACAATTGAAATAAATGAATAGATACAACGTTACTTGTTTATAAGAAAAGAAGATAACATAATTAAATTGACACAACTTCCCCCTTTGAACAAGATAAAGAAATTAGCCTAGCATGATTGTGGTGGAATCTTCAAGTTGCTTCATAAATTCCATTGTTGTTGATATTCTTGCGCTTCAAAATCTCCCAATAATGCTCTATATTTTTCTCTCAATTTTCCTCAATGTCCAGCCTCCTTTTTGTGGTGATTTTGCTCTTTTAATACTCCCAAAATCGTGCCCTAACTTTACCCCAAAGATATACCAAATATAGACCTTGAATCAGATAAGGAAATTTCTTGGCAAGAAATTTACGCCGTAAATTTCCTTATTACGGCCGTGAGTAAGCTACTGAAAATTTTCGAAATTTGGAAGTTACGGCCGTATCTTTACCATTTACGGCCGTAAGTTCATTTCTGTCGAGAAACGACAGTGTTCGATGTTTTGGTCATTACTTTCTCCCGAAGTCCGATTGTGATGATTCAAGTTGCGTTGGAAAGAAAACTCAAATATCTACAATTATTTGTGAAATAGTTCTTCCCAAATTTGAAAGTCTTCTATAACAAAATTCAGCTTCAATCTATGACTAAAATTCATGATCACAATCCTTGCGGGTTTTTGATTTCTAACTTCACCCCAAACCTTCTTTGACCATAATTTTTGCATCTAATCTTCTTCCCACATTCCATTATTGATTTGGAGCTCTTTGAATATGCTCTTGAACCTCACTTCTTGATTTTTTTGTATTTCTTTGGTCCTGTTTCCTTTTTGTTTCTTCTTTTTGACCTTACATAGCACAATAAGTGAAAATGCATTAAACGATGCTTCAATAGGATCAAACCAATAACAAAATAAGATAATAAGTGAATTAAATACGTGTTACTAAAGCACTTATAACCGCTGTAGATGCTGTCGAAGCAGCGACGCCGCTGCTACAATGAAGCAGTGACGGTCGAAGGCTGTTGCTTTGATTTCTTGCAATTTTTTAGTGAGATCGCTGCTATCAACAGAGAGCGCCGTCGGAGGCCGTCAATGAAGACGTCCAAAAGAGGCTTTGAATTTATTTTTTTCCTTTTTTGGTGTAATTGATTCTCCAACTCTTGTTTATTTGTGAATTTGTTGGTGGTTGTGGAGATGTATTATGCCGGTGGTTGTGTTTGGTGGTGAGGTGGTCTTTCCCTGCTATTGTTTTGTATGTATGGTGTAGCTTTGACTGTGTACGGTGGCGGGTTTAGGCGGTGGTGTTGGTGGCGGTGTTGGGATGTGGTGGTGCTGGTGGCGGTGGGCTTTGATGGTGGATCGATGATGATCAAATGAGGCTTCTGCACGTTGACGGTGATATGTGGTGCGTTGTGGCTTCGATGGTTGGTGCAGTCTATTGATTGTAATGGTGTTACCGGCGCCGGCGGTGGAGGCGGCAGTGACGGCGAGGGCGGGGATCTGGATCAGATTTCTCATGTTGCTAGCGATATGAGGCCGAGGGATTTTGGGGTGGGGTGGGGTGGGGTGGGGGTGAGGGGGTTGGGGTTGGGTAAGTGAGGTGGGGGTTTGGGGGGTGGGGTGATATATTATGATCGATTATAGGTGATTGTGATTAATTCTTAGGTAAATGTCATCAAAATATTGACTAATTGTGACTTTGTGCAACTTGTGACGAGTAAGGAATATGACCAATTATTCGGTAAATGTGACCAAAATATTGATTAATTGCGATCACTTGTGACTTTGTGTGACCATTAGATGATGATGTGATGTGACCTACAGTTGTGTTAAATATGACTTTGTGTGATCGAACTGTGACTTTTTGTGAGCGAATTGTAACCTCCTGCAATCGAACTTTGACTTTATATAACCTAATTATGACCTTGTGTAATCGAATTGTAATCTCGTATGATCGAACTGTGACCTTATGCAATCGAACTGTGACTTTATGTGACCCAACTATGACGTCGTGTGATCGAACTGTGACCTTATGTGATCGAACTGTGACTTTATGTAAGCGAATTGTGACCTCGTGTGACTGGACTGCGACCTTGTGTGACCTTGTGTGACCAACTGTGACTTTGTGTGACCAATTGTGACCTAACTGTGACTTTGTGTGATGGAACTGTGACCTTGTGTGATCAACTGTGACTTTTTGTGACCAACTGTGACTTGGTGTGACCATTGGACGAGGACGTGATATGACCTACAATTGTGTCAAATATGACTATATGTGACCGAACTGTGACTTTGTAAGAACGAAGTGTGACTTCCTGTGACCTCGTGTGATCTAACCATGACCTCGTTTGACCTAATTGTGACCTAACTGTGACCTCGTTTGACCAAACTGCGACTTTGTGTGACCGAACTGTAAATTTGGAGGGGTGGAATTTTACAACTAAATTTGTAATTGTGACTCTGTGTGACCTTGTATGACTTAACTGTGATCTCGTGTCAACTTACTTGACTGACTGTGATTTTGGGGGTGGGGTAGAGGTCGGGTGAGGCTAGAAAAAGTAGAAGAAATAATTTTTTGTGGTGAGGTAGGGTCGGGGTGGGTGGGTTGGTGGGGGTGGGGTCGGGGTCGGGGTTGGAAAAGTAAAAGAAAAAAATCATTTTTTTTTTGTGGGTGGGGTGGGTCAGGATGGGGAAAAGTAGAAGAAAAAAATCATTTTTTTGGAGTGGGTGGGTGGGTAAGGTGGAGTCTAGGTTGGGTTGGGGGTTGGAAAAAGTAGAAGAAAAAATTATTTTTTGAGTGGGTGGGTGGGGTGGGGTGGGGTAGGGTGGGTTGAGATAAGGTGGTTGGGGTGAAGTGTGAAAAAATAGAAAAAAAAATAATTTTTTGATGGGGTATGGTGGGTGACAGGGTGCAGTGCGGTGGGATGAGGTGGGGCGGTTGGGGGGAAGTGTGAAAAAATAGAAGAAAAATCATTTTTTGGTGAAGTGGGGTGGTTGGGTGTGGTGTAAAAAATAGAAGAAAAATCATTTTTGGATGGGGGTAGGTTTGGATGGGATGGGCGGTTGAGGTGAAGTGTGGAAAAATAGAAGAAAAATCATTTTTGGGTGGTGTGGGTTGTGGTGGGTTGCTAGGGTGGGGTCTGGTGGGGTTGTTGGGGTGGGGTGTGAAAATATAGAAGAAGAATTATATTTCGGTGGGGTAGGATGGGGTGGGGTGGGGTGGGGTGGGTGGCGAGGTAGGGTCGGGGAAGGATGGGTAGGGGTGTTGAAAATTAGGAGAAAAAATTAATTTTGGTTGGGGTGGGGTTGGTGATAGGTGGCGGGGTAGGGTCTGGTGAGTCGTGGAAAAGTAGTAAAAAAAAGTCATTTTAGATGAGGTGGGTTGAGGTAGGGTCTAGGGCGAGGCTGGTGGGAGAGTCGAAAATTAGTAGAAAAAATTAGTTTTGGATGGGGTTGAGATAGGTGACGGGGTAGGATAGGGTAAGATCTGGGCAAGTTGTGGAAAACTATTTGAAAAAAATTATTTTGGGTGGGGTGGGTTGGGTTGGGTGGGATATGGGTTGGGTTTGTGTTTGGGGAGGAGTGGGGTGGGGTGGGATGGGACGGGAGGGTGGGTGGGTGGGTGGGTGGGTGGGTGAGATGAGAAAAAAATAGAAGTAAAATCATTCTTGTGGTGGGGTGGGGGTGAGGTGGGTGGGTGAGTGGTGGTGGGTGGGGTTGATTGGGTGGTGTGGGTAAGGTCGTGTCCGGGGTGGTTGGGTTGCCAAGGTGGGGTGGGGTGAGTGCGGGGTTGAGTTGTGATGGAGTGGTTGTGGATTAGATATTGTTTTGATTTTATTATGTAATATTGTATAAGTTTTAAGTTAATATATAAATAATAATTATTATAATATTATATTAATTAATTAACTAATTAACACCTGATATTTTTTTTTTTTTAAAAAATCTTTAGTTTGTTATGTTTAAAAAGTGAAAGTTTTAGTTGTATTGTTTTTTACTTTTCCCTTTAATTTCGTGGGCTAATTAGACCCAATAACATCTTTAGATTTAAATTTCTTAAAATCAAGTAATTGTAAACTATTTAATCAAATCGGTTATTCAAAACCTATTTGTTCTTCATCGAAACCAAAATTAGAAAAACAATGCATTGAATTCATGGCATGGCTGCTTCTTCAATCAAACCACCATTAATTCTCGTCTTTGAGATCTTCCTTATCTTCCAAGGAACATTCGGTGCATCTCTCCCTCCCTCCCTCCCTCCCTCTATTATATATATAGCTAAGGTGATTTGTGATAACTTGCCAACGAATTTTTTTGTTCATTTGCAATTGCATCGTCGAGGAAGAGATGTGTGATGGAGAATTACAGTATTGACGTCAGAGAGTTGGAATACAATACACATGCAAGGCATCAGAGGTGGTTTTGAGAGATTAATTTCATGGCAACTGAAATTGAAGGAATGGTGAATTGTGATCAAGAAATCCTTCTTCCATCTTTTTTTTTTTTTTTTGTTGAGGTAGTTGTGGTGATTGTGTTGAGACTGTGGTGTTGAAACAATAATTAATTATAAATTATTAAAACACACTTTAATTTTACGAATTTATTAGTTACAATTGTAATTAATTACAAAATATAATTCATTACAGATTAATGTAATTAAGATGCAATGGTAATTAAGTCACAATTGTAATTAATTACAATTAATAATGGATTACAATTACAATTGCAATTTAATTGTAACTTAATTTTAATTGATTAGTTAGCTATGCGCCTGTTTGCGTACATTTTTTGGTAAATAATGTGATTTTGAATAGTATTTTTGAGAGAATGTATTGTTAAAAATGATATAGACTTTTAGGTTCATGTGAAATATTATTTTATTGGAGAACGTGTGGTTGATAATTGGAAGGAGAAAAATAAATTTTTACTTTAATGGGGCAAAACGGGGGCTATATTTATAATTGATTACAAAGTTGAAATTAAGTTACAATATAATTAATTACACAATATTGAAATAAAGTTACAATTGTAATTAATTGTAAACTATTATTATAAGATGTAATCAAGTTGCAATTGCAATTGTCATTAATGTGAATGTAGCTAATTCAATTAATTTTAGCAACAAAAAAAAATGTCGTATTTTACAAATTCATCAGTCACAATTGTAATTATTTTTAATGTAAAATTGAAATAAAGTTGCAATTTTAATTAATTACAAACTGTAATTCATTACAATTTGTAACTAATTCAATTAGTTTTAAAAAGAAAAATGAAATTTCGAGTGACTTGTAATATAATATACAATTAAGTTACAATAGTAATTACAATTGTAATTAATTACAAACTGTAATTCATTACAGATTAATATAATTAAGTTGTAATTGTAATTAAGTCACAATTGTAACTAATTACAATTCGTAATTGATTACAATTACAATTTAATTGTAACTTAATTATAATTAATTAGTTACATTTGGAATTGATTACAAAATTGAATTTAAGTTATAATTATAATTAATTACAAATTGCCAATGTGATTTTCATTGTCAAGTTATTTTGATAATATGTTTTATATTCTTAAAATATTTTTTAAAACACTTGATATTAAATAATAGGCCTAATAAAGTTTTGTATTTGTGTACTTCATTCAGCGTTTGTTAATCATATGCAAAGATAGTACGAACCATTAAGCAATTAATTGGAGGTTTGAATGGGCTCGGCTCGTTGTTCATTACCTACTCTAAGTGGCCCACTTGATAGATTACACAAGCTCAAAATTTAATCTATTTATTCTAGTTTGTGGAAGTTCATAGGGCGTCACAAAAACACACATACTCAGCTTTCCTCTTTGTGACTCTTGTTCGCCTCTCTTCGTAACTTGTTCAAACGTCATTCCTTAATGGAATTTATGTCCTTCTTGTGTTGTTGTAGTCTTCATTATTGGTCTTCCTTTGTAGTAACTTCTTAGCGAAGAACCCACACATTTTTTTCGATGCAATCTTTTGCGTCACTTGGATTTGATCTCATGGATGTTTGTTGGCATTATCATCGTTTAGATCATGATTGGGAATAGATCTTAACCCATTTACAACCACATTCGAAACTTGAATAATTTATATACACTTTGATTTCTTAATTATTGCACAAATTTTGATCACTTTGATTTTGTTTTAACTCTATTTAATTTAATCCCGTTATACTTTGTACTTTGCAAGGTAAATCTCACAGGAAACTTATTTGGGTTGGTTGTGCTTAAAATAAATTGAATTATTACTTTTTGAACATAATTTTTAACGAAATATTTTTTTAGTCAAACATACGAGATCTTGTTTGGCTAAGTCGTTTTCAAAGGAATAATTGTTTATTAGTCAGAGTTGAAAATAAAAAGAGTTTTGATACATCTACAATAATTTTGACAATAAGATTAACAATTAGCTTACATGACAGGATCCTGTTTTTTCACCTATTACATCAACTTTTAAATCAACAATCAATAAACTTACAAATCATCTAATTGTAAACTATATTGTCAAAAGCATTGTACAAGTAGAAAAATTCAAATAAAAAAGTTACTTCCTTGAAAGTAGGATTAAAAACAAAAAAGTAATTGATTTTTTACTTTAAAATAAAAAAAATGACGCGTTCATAAATGTCTGGAATAATAAATTTAGTACAGTTCTACTTCTGGTCCAATGTGAATAGAGGTGTCAATCCGGGTGGTCCAGACCGGGTTGACCCGCCAATAAAAAGCCCGGTAACGGCCCACTTGAAAAAAAGTCCACCCGCTGCGGGTTACGGGTCGGTTATGGGTCAGCCCGCAAATTTTGAACTACAACCCAGGCTCGCCTGCTGGCCCATCCGGGTCGAGCCCATGCGGGTCGCGGTTTGTTCTGATTTGGCTCGTATGAATAAAAATATAGATTTTTCATATTTATAGCAATTTTTTTGTCAAGTTTCTAAATACAAAATGATTAAAATGATAAATTCATATTTATACCATAAAATATTTACATAGAATTTAAAATTATAGTGTATGTTATATGAATTACTTCTAAATTTGTAAATTTAAATAAAATATAAACAGATAACAATTAAATGATAAATGTATTTCTAATTACTATTATCAAAAAACATTATTTTTTTAGCTATTAGGGAGAAAAAAATAAGATTTTACTTTAAAAGTTGTATTAGAGTTTCTAGAAGAAGAGAGATTTTCAATGTTACCATATTTAATAAAAACAGTTTATTTATTATTTTTTTAACGAGCCAGCGGGTTAACCGCGGCCCGCGAATGTTTGACCTGCAAAACCCGCGGTTCACAACTTCTTGACCCGTGAACCGCCGGTACGGGTCATGGGTCGGCCTGCGGTCCCGGATCAATCCGGGCCGATTTTTACGAGTTTGGTAGGCCCGTCCGTCTTGACACCTCTAAACGTGAAGATTGTTTAGTTAATTTATTTATTTTTCACATAGGGAGGGGGGGGGGGGAGGAAATGAAATTTGAACCCTGAACAAAGTAAGAGATGTTAGGATATCTTGGCTACTTAGCATTTCTCATGGTCTATTAATTGGGAAAAAATATATTGTCAAATAGGAAAAATAAATAATGATAAAAAAATTTAATCTTCAATGGTTAGTTTACAAGCATATGTGACGCTGACGTAGCATGGACATTATCTGATACTATGTTCAGATATAGATAACTTATTAGACAAAATATTGAAAACACATGTATATACAAAAAATTATAAACAATAATCATTGGAGATAAACTTTAAATCTCACTATCTATTTTATCAATATGGGTGTAATAATTATTTATACTTAAGTACCATATAGATCAAAATATCCATAAATCATTAGAGATGCTCTTAGGACAACTCTCGAATTCAAAAGATTGTTTAAAATTTTAGCAGTAACGTATCTCCCTCAACAAAAGTCTTTTTTTTTTTTTTTAATGAAATCATAACTTATTGTGATATCATTTCAAACTTCAGTTATCTAAAAGCGAGAGTTATTAAAAAAAATAAAAGAGTTTATTTACTTATCTTCATTTATTAAAAGTAAATAATCAATAGAGCTTAGATTCTCTGATTATCAAAATCTTACAAATGAATTATTATAATAATGTGACATTTCCGTCATATCTGAAAGCTACCGTTTGATATTTGCATTTACGATAATATCATTAATTAAGCTAGAAAAAAATCTGAAATTTCTTCACATATTTTGTTTTTTGCTAGTAGTATTTTTACATTTTCGAAAACTGATTTTCACCTTACAAATGATTGCTTGCATTTCAGCACAAAAGGTTAAAGGAGTTTGTTGTGAAATGATAAATGATTTGATACAAATTACAGAGGTAAAAAGATGGATGAGGCTGCTTACTTTTAGACTCGACATGGACATTGGACTCATCTAGTGTTATGGAATGAAATGAAAATAAATATATTCTGCATTAATTTAGTTTCTTACATTAAATATACCGATATTCAAATTGATATTATAAATTACGAAATTATATATTTTAATTTTATTTTTACCTTGTAGAGTTAGAAATTTTTCCTATAAATAGGGTTGATTGTATCGAATTATTCACAACAACAACAATAACAATATCAATATTTCAATTCCGCTTTTATATTTCTAACATCTAGCATGTACTTGAGGAGTTGAGGTCTCACACGGTCCTTAAATAAAGAAAAACGAAGTAAAATGTATATTTACATAGAGAAATTCAAATAGTCTTGGCACTTCGTTGAAAAATATATGTTGGCAAAGAAATTTTCACTTGTGAATTTGATATTTATCCCACATGCTCAGCTGACAAAGATTGAAGTGACATAAAAGTCTATGTGCAAGTCACAAGGTGGAAAGTTCGAATCATGACAAATGTTTTGAATTTGATCTCCTTGTGGTAGAGTTTCAGTTGTAAAACTTTAGACCCTAGCTATTTAAGATACATCTCGCGATTTACCTCCTCCAAAAAGCTCTATGGGCGAGGCAATGGAGACTGTTAGGGTTGCAGTTGTGACGACCCGAATTCTCGACCATTCGAGTGCCACTAAAAGTGACTCATATCATATTATCGAGACTTAAATAGTAATGTAAAATTATTCAAAAGAATAATTAGAATCCCATAATTTTATTTGTGAATAAAAATAGAACATAATTTTCTTACATAAAGTTCAACATAATTATCTCATCAATCTTAACCACTTTTGCCACTTCCATGTTGACCGCCTCGAACCTTCAATTATCTGAAAATGGTAAATATCGTGGAGTGAGATTTATAAAATCCCAGTAAGTATACCAAGCATAAATTTTCTTTTGAAAGCATATGGATCATTTTCATCATAACATAGGATAGGATCGAAATACTCATAAACATAGGGAGACACAAGAATTTTACCGAACTTAAATGACAAGAATTCTTATGTGTAGCGCTACTAAACTCCGGTCCCCTTAGCATAATCATAAACATATCATATGGAACCCACAACAATCTTGTGAGATTGATTTCATAGCAATGATCCAAACATTTTCATAAAAACATAAGATATACTTACTTGTCATAAAAACATACTTACTTTTCATAAAAACATAAGGTGTATTTACCTTTCATAAAAACATACTTACTTTTCATAAAAATATAAGATATACTTACTTGTCATAAAAACATACTTACTTTTCATAAAAACATAAGATATACTTACTTGTCATAAAAACATACTTACTTTTCATAAAAACATAAGGTGTATTTACCTTTCATAAAAACATACTTACTTTTCATAAAAACATAAGGTGTATTTACCTTTCATAAAAACATACTTACTTTTCATAAAAACATAAGATATACTTACATTTCATAACAACATACTTAATTTTCATAAAAACATAAGATATACTTACATTTCATAACAACATACTTAATTTTCATAAAAACATAAGATATACTTACATTTCATAACAACATACTTAATTTTCATAAAAACATAAGATATACTTACATTTCATAACAACATACTTAATTTTCATAAAAACATAAGATATACTTACATTTCATAACAACATACTTAATTTTCATAAAAACATAAGATATACTTACTTGTCATAAAAACATACTTACTTTTCATAAAAACATAAGGTGTATTTACCTTTCATAAAAACATACTTACTTTTCATAAAAACATAAGATATACTTACTTGTCATAAAAACATACTTACTTTTCATAAAAACATAAGGTGTATTTACCTTTCATAAAAACATACTTACTTTTCATAAAAACATAAGACATACTTACCTTTTAAAAGATTAAAATGAAGTGTAGTAGTAAATGGACCAAAACTTTCTTGACCACCTTGAATTTCTCTTACTTGTGGATTTTGTCAAGAGATTGAAAATAAGTGTATATGTGTAGAGTTGTGTGTAAAAGAGATGGGTTTAAATAGATATATAAAGTTGGCATATTGTAAACATAATCATTCAATTCTATTAATTTTAACACATCCTTTTCTTAAAGTAAAGCACCATTCATATACTTTTCCATATTTATACAAATATTATGCTCTTCATGATTACATATAATGGAGTCTTATCAACCATTCATATACTTTTCCATATTTATACAAATATTATGCTCTTCATGATTACATATAATGGAGTCTTATCAACCATTCATATACTTTTCCATATTTATACAAATATTATGCTCTTCATGATTACATATAATGGAGTATATAATTCATTCATATACTTTTTCATATTTATACAAATATTATGCTCTTCATGATTACATATAATGGAGTATATAATTCATTCATATACTTTTCCATATTTATACAAATATTATGCTCTTCATGATTATATATAATGGAGTATATAATTCATTCATATACTTTTTCATATTTATACAAATATTATGCTCTTCATGATTACATATAATGGAGTATATAATTCATTCATATACTTTTCCATATTTATTAAATTAAGATTCTCATAATTATTATATATAATGGAACCTCTCATGCTTGCATATATTTTCTTAATTTCAATAATAAAAATAATTTTTGTATAAATAAATATTGGGATAACATTGAATTAAGTACTTGGACTTAATATACTTTAAATCAAGAGAATGGAGATATTTTTAGAAATTCGGAATTTAATTTAAAATCGAACGATCTCGATTATTTCTTGACTTGGCTATACGAATACGTCGTGGCGTTAACTTAATAAAAATGGGTGAAATAGTAGCGACACGATTTTCTATTAAAATAATTATTAATCGCGTAAAAATTCTTGGTCGCTACAAACTTACCCCCTTAAAATAATTTCGTCCTCGAAATTAAACTTACTTGATCTTATGATTTCTGAACACTTAATCAGAATCTCTTCTTCTTCTTCTTATGTAGCATCATCGCTACCATATTTAACCCAACCATATTTAACCCACTGGACTTTGACTAAATGCATCAATTTGTTTTCTTAAGACATGAACTTTTCTATCAATAATAGACATATGTCTACTCATAAATTCTTCTGAATCAAAATGAAAATTCCCAATCGTATGTGATATTTCATCATATCTTGTAGTACTCATGTAACCTGTCACTTATCATCGTATCATGTAACCTCAAATATTCGTATTAATATCTCTAAAATTTCAATAAATCTTTACTAACATATCATACCATAATAATTTGTCATTTCTTCTTATCACCAAATATCCCAAAATAATTAAAACGATTACCTGAATATTCTCTATGTAATATACCCAAACATGTTATTCACATATCAACATAATCATCAGTTTATCTTTCCAATATTTGTAACCCAAAATTTCTGCAAAATTCAATAAACAAATATCTCCCAAATAATTAAAATTCTTAACTCAAATATCATAACATTTCCCGTAAGGTATTCCTTTCACTTGCACAAACTTATTAATCCTGATTCAATACAGTCCTTATTTCACTTTCACGTATCCCCGTATTATTTCTATACCTTGATTATTATATCAAAATATCAGTACCCAAAATCCAAGAAAATATTCCATATCTCAAATCCCGTCATCATCAAATCTTCCTTTTATCAAGAAAGTAAACGGCGCATAACTCTTGTTCCCTCTTTTCCATTATTCTATTCCGCGCTTTCTTGCTGGAATCAATATCACGCGGATTTCCTCCGATCCTTAATGCTTTTAAATAGTTCATGCTGGGAAGAGGTTAGATCCATCAAAACATGGATATCATTCTTACAAACATTCGCAAGTATTATTCCAGTCTTCCAATGAATGATCTGAGGAAAATTTATCGAATAAGACTCGAAAGATTGAGGTTGCTGATGGCTCATGGTGTTTCAGAAGATGTTCGCTGGTTGATCGAAGCAAAGGTTCGACTATCTGGTGAATTACCTATGACATTTCCAAAGCACATGCCTGGTTTAGGCAAAAGCACCTTCGCAAAGAAACGAAGAGCAAAAAGGCTGAATGGTTGCTACAAATGTGCTCGTTGGAACTGTGATACTCGTTGCAAAACAGTAGGACATTCTTCTACTAATCGGGATGATAAAATCAAATTCATAAAGGGTGGACTGAGTAAGGAGTCTTTGGATGATATTCGACTGACTCTTGAGACGCACCCAAGTGGTTATGTGCAACGTGAACTTCTCTCCTTATACGCTTAGTTTAACGAGGACAAAAATCGTTATAGTCTCCAAAATATAATAGCAAAAGATCCTGTTTGCCAGTCTGTTTTACAAAATGAGGCTTCTGGAAGTTCATCAATGATATAAGGTAAATCTCTTGATACACATTTAAAATATTTTGCTGTTTTCTTTCACGCGTTTTGGAAATAAAATATATTTTCCTTTCTCGAGTTTTGATAAAGCTGGAAATAAATATATTTTCCTTTCTCGAGGTTTGATAAAGCTGGAAATAAATCACCGAAAGGTGATATCTTTGGTAAAACAGTCAAAAGTTGGCCGATTTTGTCAAAAGTAAATCTTTACTTTTTCAGAATCAATGAAAAACAGTAAGTTTTTCCGGCTTTAAATAGCCAAACATATTTCATAGTTCAGGCATCCCAAAATCACATCTTCTTCGTAAGTTTTCTCTTCTATACTATCAAAGATGGAAGCACCAAAACTTCGACAGATCAAAACTATTTGTGTATTTTGTGGATCAAAAGTGGGGAAAGGCTTCAGTTATCTAGAAGCGGCCGTAGATCTTGGAAAGAAACTGGGGGAAAAAGGTATCACTCTTGTGTATGGGGGTGGTAGCAGTGGTCTAATGGGTTGTGTTTCCCAATCTGCTCTTGCAGAGAAATCAAAAGTAATCGGTGTCATACCTGTCCCTTTGGTAGATGTTGCAGGAAAAACACGAGGGCATGAAGTTCAAACCTTATCCATCCATGAACGCATAACTTGTATGCTATATGGTTCTGATGCCTTTATAGCCCTGCCCGGAGGTTTTGGTACCTTAGAAGAAATCTTTAACATTACCTCATGGGCTCAACTAGATCTCCATACTAAGCCTATTGGGCTTTTGAATGTTAACAATTTCTTTGATGGCTTGTTAACCTTTCTTGATTATGCTGTGGAACAGGGATTCATCTCTCCATTTTCCAGAAGGCTTCTTATTTCTGCTCCTACTATTGATGAACTACTGGATAAGCTGCAGTCATATATCTCAATACAAGATCCAGCAGGGGTTAAGATAGATTGGTCGCAAGGAAGGGGAATCAAGCGAAAATGGAGTCCGGTTAATGTAAACTTAACTTTATGAATCTTAGAATAGGTGGGGGTAGAGTACGGAGTATTCTTACTCTCGAGACACCCCTCTAATTTCCTAGGATTTTCCTTAATGTTTAAATCTTGTGTGTACCTCAAAGGTTCCAGGTGGTAGATTACGGAGTATTCTTACTCTCGAAACACACCTTTTTGAAGGTTTCTTTATTTCCTCAAAATGTCAGAGGTGGTAGGATACGGCTACTCCGGAAACACATCTCTCAATTTGAGGAATTTCCCATGTTGCTTTCTTTTGCTTTTGCGTGTTTTCATGTATTTCCTTTCTAGGGTGACTCTTGTGTGTTCTCCTTATGAGAAAATAATAATATCTCTGTTATCATCTACTAAATCTCGTTTGTGATGTAAATGAACTTGTATGTCTAACTTCAATTCTCTTAGTGATTGCATACCATACTATGCTCTTAACTCCAAACGATAAAATTCTAGGCAGAGTTTTCCTTTGAAATTTGGACTTATCCAAATCGTAAGCATACTTCATAACTCACAATAATAACTAATTGTACATTTGATCACAATTTCATCAAACTTCAATATCATCATAAATATTCCAGAAAATCAATTCATAATTCCTCAACATAGAAATTTCAAATCATAATTTCTAATATCACCATATCAAGTCCTTATTTCTCAATAATTAAGAGCCTAAACTTTAAATCTCCAACTTCATAATTCTTCTCATAAAAATCTCAATAAAATCATATCACTTATAATCTCAACATCTCATCATAACTTCATAAAACTGACTTTCTATTTCTCGTTTAATCTAAACGATGAATAATTCGAAAATATTATCTAGTCCTTTCTGTTGACTTCTCATACTTAGTGCCATGTCTAAAATCAATTATGCAAAGTCCATTTAGGGCTCATCATTTCTAAACTTGACGACAAAGATTATTTTGAAAATCATTCGTAAATCATATTTTTTTTTTTTTTTTTTTTTCAAAATTGAAACTTGAAGAGTGGTACCAATAATCATCCACAGTTTTTCCTTGCTTTTAAGCAAAGGTAGTGATAAAGGGATAAATTATTGAACCGAAAATTGAAACTTGAAGAGGAAGTACTAATAACCATCCACAGTTTTTCCCTTGTTTTTACACAAAGGTAGTGATAAAGGGATAAATTATTGTACAATTCATTATCAATTTTGTTTGTTTAATATATTATTCCATATATTTTGGGCCAAAGTTACAACTCAACTTAATTTCTAATTGAGTCAATCTTACTAAGCTTAATATGAATCAAAATTCATATCAATATCCTCTATGTCTCATGATTCTACATTAAAATGAATAAATTAAAATTTAGGCTTCTATCAATTCATATCATACTCAACATGTATATTTCACTTAAAGATTCATAACATATGAAGATTTCATACTTAACATGTCTTAATAAAATCGTAAATGACTTGCAAAGCATATAACATACCTGGTTCGAGGAGTCAATACGTGGAGAGTGACATAGTAGAGTGATGAGTTAAAATATTTCATATAATCTTATTTTCCTTTAATCAACAATAATTTAATGTGGTTGTATCCAAATCAACATTTTCTTGAATCATAATTCCTAATTAATCACAGTCTTCAAAACAAATCCAATATCGATATAGTAATTATCTCCCCATCAATAATTAATAACTTAACCCAAATAAAATTTATCGTCAAATCTTATTTTTCCTTTAGTCCCCGAACTTCTAGAAATTTATCAAAGACATCAATATAAACATCATATCACTAACTAATTATATTCCATAAAATTTTCAGGACATTACAAACTCCCTTGCTTAAAATGAATTTTGTCCTTGAAATTCGCACATCAAATTTCATCATGCTTTTCAAAATCATAACCATACTTGACATGTGAAAATTCAACTTTTTTTTTTATAATGAATAGTGATTTCGTTCACTGTTCATCATGAATAGCACGTCGTTTTACTGTTCACGTGAATAGTGATTTTTTTTTTTTTTTTTTTAAAGAAATAAAATTTCAAAAATCTACAGAATCGTTTTTAAAACTCTTTTCTCTGATACCAACTGTGACGACCCGAATTCTCGACCATTCGAGTGCCACTAAAAGTGACTCATATCATATTATCGAGACTTAAATAGTAATGTAAAATTATTCAAAAGAATAATTAGAATCCCATAATTTTATTTGTGAATAAAAATAGAACATAATTTTCTTACATAAAGTTCAACATAATTATCTCATCAATCTTAACCACTTTTGCCACTTCCATGTTGACCGCCTCGAACCTTCAATTATCTGAAAATGGTAAATATCGTGGAGTGAGATTTATAAAATCCCAGTAAGTATACCAAGCATAAATTTTCTTTTGAAAGCATATGGATCGTTTTCATCATAACATAGGATAGGATCGAAATACTCATAAACATAGGGAGACACAAGAATTTTACCGAACTTAAATGACAAGAATTCTTATGTGTAGCGCTACTAAACTCCGGTCCCCTTAGCATAATCATAAACATATCATATGGAACCCACAACAATCTTGTGAGATTGATTTCATAGCAATGATCCAAACATTTTCATAAAAACATAAGATATACTTACTTGTCATAAAAACATACTTACTTTTCATAAAAACATAAGGTGTATTTACCTTTCATAAAAACATACTTACTTTTCATAAAAATATAAGATATACTTACTTGTCATAAAAACATACTTACTTTTCATAAAAACATAAGATATACTTACTTGTCATAAAAACATACTTACTTTTCATAAAAACATAAGGTGTATTTACCTTTCATAAAAACATACTTACTTTTCATAAAAACATAAGGTGTATTTACCTTTCATAAAAACATACTTACTTTTCATAAAAACATAAGATATACTTACATTTCATAACAACATACTTAATTTTCATAAAAACATAAGATATACTTACATTTCATAACAACATACTTAATTTTCATAAAAACATAAGATATACTTACATTTCATAACAACATACTTAATTTTCATAAAAACATAAGATATACTTACATTTCATAACAACATACTTAATTTTCATAAAAACATAAGATATACTTACATTTCATAACAACATACTTAATTTTCATAAAAACATAAGATATACTTACTTGTCATAAAAACATACTTACTTTTCATAAAAACATAAGGTGTATTTACCTTTCATAAAAACATACTTACTTTTCATAAAAACATAAGATATACTTACTTGTCATAAAAACATACTTACTTTTCATAAAAACATAAGGTGTATTTACCTTTCATAAAAACATACTTACTTTTCATAAAAACATAAGACATACTTACCTTTTAAAAGATTAAAATGAAGTGTAGTAGTAAATGGACCAAAACTTTCTTGACCACCTTGAATTTCTCTTACTTGTGGATTTTGTCAAGAGATTGAAATAAGTGTATATGTGTAGAGTTGTGTGTAAAAGAGATGGGTTTAAATAGATATATAAAGTTGGCATATTGTAAACATAATCATTCAATTCTATTAATTTTAACACATCCTTTTCTTAAAGTAAAGCACCATTCATATACTTTTCCATATTTATACAAATATTATGCTCTTCATGATTACATATAATGGAGTCTTATCAACCATTCATATACTTTTCCATATTTATACAAATATTATGCTCTTCATGATTACATATAATGGAGTCTTATCAACCATTCATATACTTTTCCATATTTATACAAATATTATGCTCTTCATGATTACATATAATGGAGTATATAATTCATTCATATACTTTTTCATATTTATACAAATATTATGCTCTTCATGATTACATATAATGGAGTATATAATTCATTCATATACTTTTCCATATTTATACAAATATTATGCTCTTCATGATTATATATAATGGAGTATATAATTCATTCATATACTTTTTCATATTTATACAAATATTATGCTCTTCATGATTACATATAATGGAGTATATAATTCATTCATATACTTTTCCATATTTATTAAATTAAGATTCTCATAATTATTATATATAATGGAACCTCTCATGCTTGCATATATTTTCTTAATTTCAATAATAAAAATAATTTTTGTATAAATAAATATTGGGATAACATTGAATTAAGTACTTGGACTTAATATACTTTAAATCAAGAGAATGGAGATATTTTTAGAAATTCGGAATTTAATTTAAAATCGAACGATCTCGATTATTTCTTGACTTGGCTATACGAATACGTCGTGGCGTTAACTTAATAAAAATGGGTGAAATAGTAGCGACACGATTTTCTATTAAAATAATTATTAATCGCGTAAAAATTCTTGATCGCTACAGCAGTTCAACCTTTTTTTAAAAGAAAAAAGATATGTGAGATTTGGAGAGGAGCTTTAAAGAGCCACATTAAAAAATGAAGAGAAAGTGGGAGTAAATAGAGCCATAAATAGTGAGTCATTTCACATTGAAAAATGGATAAAATGTGACAATGTGGGGAAAGCTTAAATAGCTATCACACAGGAGGAAGAAGTAGTTATGGACCAACTTAAATATGATTAATAATTTGTGAGGTGTAAATCATATGTTTCATAGAAACTCCTCTGTAGCCTACGCGCTTATAAAGGGTGCAAATTTTGTATGAACTTGGTCTTTAAGCCTTAAACTTGTGTACATGTGCTACCTGCGTACATGAATGTCAAAAGTGCAAGCAACATTTTGAAAATTTTCTTTTACGATTTTCTTTTCATTTGAAACCATAGCTCCAAAAATGCTAGAATTTAACGATTGTGTAATGGCATAAGTTATGACACTTCAATGATAGTAGTAAGTGTAGAGGCTGCCTTTGTACCCATATATTCAACAGCTATCTCCCTCAGTCTAGACATAGCAATCATTGCATGAAGTATTTCTCCTCTGAGTTCACTGTAGCGAGTTTGTCATACACACACTATTTTTTTTATTTTTTTTTCATTTTTTTTATAAACTGAAGGGGAAAAATAAATAAATAAATAAAGTATTTTGATAGGCGGTAGGAAATTGAGAATATTTGGATAGGTACTCTTTGTAGGGAATTGAGAACAATTCATCGAGTTGTAACACGATCCTTGTTCAAGGATTTTATTTGGAAGACAATATATAAAATAGATGGAGAATAACCACACAACCATTTAGGTAAAAAGTCAAAAGGATTTGCCTACTTGTACACTCGATAATTTACATTGAATGTACACACTTTCTCACTGTGTGTAAACCCCACACACGAGCGACCACACACACGAGCCTCACACATGAAGATTAATAGAAGAGAAAATTACATGAAGACCTATATTTAAAGATCACTTTGTAATAATAAGAAGATGAATTTTATATTTTTAAAAATCAGGTATTAATTATCCCATTAACATTAATTAACCAAATATTCATTATAAAAATTAAATTAACATGTCAGCCTTCAAATCAATTAACCAGTCTCTCTCTCTCTCTCTCTCCAATTTAGTTTTCATAATAGTCCTAATCACATTAATAGAACTTCAGTTGACCCTGAGCAGCTGTCAGTATTTTCATCATATATTTCTCTTCCCTTATCCGATTGAGCTTATTCAAATTACATTGGAACAGTAACTTAAAAAGCTACAATTCTTTTAGAAATATAATTTTTTCCAATTCAAACTTTTACTATCCCAAAAATGGGACTCAAAGTCGAACTACAAATCTAGAACATAACTTCTTATGATTTTTTATTCGCCCCAAATCCTTTCCCAGTGCAACTTTGATCCTTTGACTTATTCAATTGATTTCATTTGATCTTCATCCATTATTTTGTGATCCGAATCAACTAATGAATGTTTATTATTTGGTCCTCATTTTGTCCATTTTACACGATTTTAATCCTTTTTTGTCCGTTTAGCCTTCAGAAGCATCCAAATTCGAGTTTTACCTAAAACAATCAAAATAAATACACAATTAAGCAGTATCAAACCAGTGGTGGACGCAGATTTTTTACAGTACTGGGACACAATTTGTGTTTTTGCCGACAGCCTGTACGGGAGCGCTGCCCCTGAATATTTTTTTTTTTAGAAAAAAGACCGAAAAATGAAAAAATACTTGAAATTTTATTACAATTATTCTCTACGTATTTTCATACTTTGATAACATTCCATAATTACATCATTGTCAATATTAAGGACACATCATTCTCAATATTTGCTACATCAAATTCAAGATAGTCACTCCTAACATCCCAAACATTATCCCCGACGTTGAGACATATCTTCAATTTCAACATCAGTTTCTTCACCAAGTTTCTCAACCCTTTCATTTCTAACTTCATTTTCATTACTTTGTTTATCATAAGAAAACGTGGATTTACGTTTAAAATATTTTTTCAAAACTAATGCAAACAAACAAATAAATAATTGTAAACACATATTAGTCCTAAAATCTCAAATAATCCAATATAATTTTAGGGAATCAGGTAATGACTATCTTTAAAAATCAACTAATTTTTTTTTTTTTCAAAAAAGGTCGAATTTTTACTGAGGCACGTGCCCCGGCGGGCCCCTATGTGGGTCCGCCCCTGTATCAAACTATAAAAACTCACAATTGTCTAAATTTAAGGTCAAGGTAAGTACAAAAACGTACTTATCAAATCTCACAAACTTAAACTTTTGTACGTCCTTGAATAAGATAAAAGCATACAATCACACGAACATAGCAACATAATAAATTTTATGACACTAACATATGTTAAATAACTTGTCGAATTTGCTTCAAGATTTAAAACTGTTAGTAATTCCTGAATAGTCTTCAAATAGTGGTATACAAGTCTTAATTCAATCCATGCCGATGTGTGTGTGTGTGTGTGTGTGTGTGTGTGTTTAGTCAATTCAATCATCATAATGCGCTAAATAGGTGATATCCCGATCCTTAATAAACAAATTTAACTTTCCCTCTCGTGAGATGCACTTTCTCCCCAAACTTGTTATTTTCTTTCTAGTCAGGGGTAAAATTTCTAAGGTTGTTTCATACATCATGGACTCCTTTCCCACTCAAGTTTAGGTAAGTTTAACCAGTAATAGCAACTACTCAAGTTTGTGATGATTCTTCTTAATTTAAGTGCCCTGACCTTCAAACTTCTATTAGGTAATTCAAACTCACTAGTTATTTTAATCACATTTATGCAACCTAGCAAGTAAATACTACTTTCATGTAGTACATTTCTCCATTAAACTTATAGATGACCCATGTAGCGAGCTTTAGGTCGGCGACTCCCAGTCAGATGACTATATGGGACCAGGGATAGAAATACGCCTACGAGCTTAATGACTCGAGTCAAATATATTCCGATGAAAGATGTCAAATGTATGCAATATCTTAAGAATGTTTTTCTATTCTTTTTAATACTTTTTTTAAAGCATAAATAAACCTATATGATTTACCTCTCTTTTAAGCTTTCTAGATAACCCGTGCAGCGAGTTTTAGGCCAGTGACTTCTAAGGGCATCAGGTATAAAAATACCCTTACAAATTTACTAACTCGAGTAAAAAAAGACTACAAAGAAAGGTAAAAATGCATGCATGTTCATACTTTATGCAAGGAATTTGATTACTATCATTTGGTCATTACCCAACTTCTATAAGTCAGTCAAAATCACTCCACACATAGTTTTTGCACACATGGAATCAAAACACGCTTAAGCAATTATAATCACAAATTTAACTCCCCCAAACTTCTTATCTACTATGTCAAGTGATTGAGTATTGTTTTCATATGAGTATGTACACTAGGTTCCATACTAACAATGTATTTTTTATATTCAAGTTGACGTGCTCAATTAATAATCTAACATCAATCAAATTACTCCAAGTATATCATATTTTTCCACGACTCATTAATCACACAAACATGAATTACCGACAAAGCTATTTCACCAAATATACAAACACACAAAGTCACAATTTCATTTTTTTTTTTTTTGAATAATAATAATAAAAGCGAAAATTTAAATTGAATTTTTGCACAACCCAAACTTAAGTATCACATTATTTTTAATGTGTCAAGAAATTACATAAAATAATAAAAACACTAGATAGAACAGTGTACTCCCCTGGGGTATGATTTGAAATTGATGAAGACCATTATGACTGATTGGTGGGCATCAAACAACCTTCTTTCTTCCTCATTGCTAGTCTTGGACTTTCCCTCTAAGAATCAAAATAGAAATTAGTGACAACATATCAAATTTAAAAGAATTAGCAAAGAATCCACACCAAGAAAATTTGCAATCTCTAACTTTTATTAAAACAAACTATCCATTTCTGCAAAAATCCTATAACTAGAAAACGATAAGTTCTACAAATTGTTTTGAGGATTGAAAATCAAGGTACAACCATAAAAATGTCTATCAAAAGAGTACCCCCTAACTTGAAATAATCATGAAAACGCATATAGGTAGGCTTCGCAAAATGTGGTCGAGTGCACATGTTTAGAGTCGGGAAACTCTATTATAAATGTGTCAAAATGGAAACCTACCAAGGTCAATTGAAAGTGCAAAGTGTAGTCTACCGCATATCCAGATTTTAGATCATTTGAACTTGATTTAGTCCGAATTGAGAGGGGACGAAAGTGCACCCGGAAACAAATTGGTTGCCTATAGTGACCTGGATATGACTTACAGTGACCTTGACATGGCCAGTGACCTATATGTGGCCATCAGTGAGCTTCTATCCTATTTCATTAATGTTCTCCAAAATTACTGCATGAAACCTATCCAATATCAACCCTAGACGATCTCCCAACTATGTTCATCATGTATTTATGTTCTTTTCACAATGATTCTAACCAAAATTTGAATCTGACGTTTCATCGAACACCTATGCTACATGATTTGGAACCACATCTTTCAATCTTATTTGGTCATGCAAATATCCCCATCTTCACGACACAACAATCAACACAATCAATAATCACTACCTCAATTCACAATGCCCTCAAACTGACCCAGTCGATATACAATCATCACCAATACACAATGGACTTGAAATAGACATGTTCCAAAATCAGGTTATATTCACAATAAGCTAGACTTACCCGCGTTCCTGATTGTGGAAGCTGGACATGTGGGTTTAGTCACAGAGATGGTAGTGAGGACAGCGGTTGGCGATGACTCGACAGGGGTGGTTGCTGGTTCGATGAAGAAGATCGGTCAGTGAGTGGATTGGCTTGTGTGAGGTGGCAGACTCTATCGTGAAGCAGGTGGGCTTGGTGCTGAAACGGCAGTGTGTGGGTTGGCTTGTGTGCAGTGGAGTGGAACGTGTTGGTCGCGATCGGAGATGGGGTTGTATGACGGTGGCTGATCTCAGATAGACGGAGGTAAATGTGAAAATTACGCCAACCCCTACTTTTAAATATGCAAATTTATAAATAAATAACATCAAACGTATAAAATTTCAAATCTCAAGTTATAATTGAAATTTAAATAAATTAAATAATAACATTACAGAAATATATTAATTACACCTCAATTCAGATATTTCTCATTCTGGCTATACTCCTCTCCCGAAGACCCTCAAATCTCTCTCTAAGTCTACACCACCTCCTTCCCTTATCGGCAAACATGGAGGCGCATCAAACCATGTAAGTGTTGATAGTGCGCTATCACAAATCTCACGAACGCAGCAGGCCTATTGACAGTAGATCTCTCTCAACGGCTACCGCACACTTCATTCGCAC
Organism: Ligustrum vulgare; assembly: GCA_963555705.1. Classification (NCBI taxonomy): domain Eukaryota; kingdom Viridiplantae; phylum Streptophyta; class Magnoliopsida; order Lamiales; family Oleaceae; genus Ligustrum; species Ligustrum vulgare. The sequence goes on along the minus strand of OY743172.1, from coordinate 40,025,793 downwards.
TATCTCGCATATCTCACCACTGCAGCAGGGCCTATTGGCAGCGAAAGCGGTTACAGCGACGCCTACGCATACGCATGGCAATGCGATCTAATCGGACATGTAGCAGTGTGCAATGATGTTGGCAGATAGCGATGTGGCTAGGGTGCAGCCTATGAGATCTGAAACAGTGACCTAATTTATTTATTTTTTGCTTGGGACCTTAGAAATTGGTAGTTAAGATCGATCTTGTGGTTGAAGACAAGATTTAAACATGACTCAATTTCTTCAAATTCCCTACAGTAACCTGGCTCAATCTCTTGGTCTTGTTCACCTTTTCATCTTTATCTTCCGCCTCCTTTTTTTTTTAGAACAAGGAGTTTTTGTTGTCATATTCATGACTATTTTCTTTCTTCGTCTGGGATTTGTTTTCAAATGAATTTGCAAGGTTTTTCAGTTTATTAGAAGGGGAGAAACTTTTCAACTGGGCTGAGAGAATTTTCTTTAAATTTGTTGGGAGACTAGCAGTGTAATTCACTTCAATGAATTTCACTATTGTGGGTTGGCTCGAGCCTGTGTGATCCTTCATTGTCGTAGTAGCTTCATTTATCATCTAAACCAAAAAATAAATAATTACAAAAATTGGTCAGTCAAATTTTGAAATAAATATGAAGAAAAGTTTGAAAAATAGAGTAAAGGTCTGGTGGGTGGAGGTTTGAAGGTGATGAACTGGAACTGGAAGTTTTATTTAAAAGAGCCATTGCTGTTGTGAATAGATGAATTTTCTAGGAGAATATGGAAGTGAATGAGAAGGGAAATTGTTCTGCTTTAATGAGAAAAGGTTTGATGATAACTGGTAGAGTATGCAAGTGAAATGAGAAGGTCGTGATGATAGTTGTGACCTTGTGAGATTGTGACCCTATAATTGTTTTGTTTGTGACCTTAAAAATTAGTAGCTGTGACAAGAAATAATAGTGTTTGTGATTTTGGATCTTGAATAATTGTGACTTCATCGTGATTTGTGATCAGAAATAACGATGTTTGTGACTTGGGATATTGAATAACTATGACCTTACTGTGATTTGTGACTCTAAAGTTAATTTGTGACCTAAAATGTTTGTATTTGTGACTTGACATAATATAATATTGTGACCTCATTAAATATAATTAATAAAATATTTTTAACTATTTAATTTAATGAATTTATACTAATTACATCATGATTTTTGAAGTTATAGAGGTTTGATCTTATTTTTGAAATTTGTAATTTTAAGCGTCTTATTTATGTATATTTCCCATGGCGAATTTCAAACTTCAGAGAAAATCAGCAGGGAGGAAGCTGTTCCGGTGAAGATTTGGCAGGGACGAAGTCAAGTTATTGGGCTTGGGCTGATTGTTTAGTAGGTGCGGGTCGACCTCGGTTTGCAATCAGCGATTGCACCCGCGACAAACAGATTGAATTTCAGTCATTTTTTTTTCTAATAACCCAAAACGTACTTTTTCCAAAATTTGTATGTGTAGAAATAAAAAAGTTACCGGGCGACGATGACAACTTTTTATTCAAAGTGATAAAAATTTCACAAAAATTGTGAAAAATGTGTCCTATATTCTAATTCAAGTCCTAATGCTAACTATATGATATCAAATTTAAAGAAAAAAGTTTAGAGTTTAGAAGTCGGGTTATCGCTTTTTAGTTCTTGATTTATAGTCTCAAGCTCAACTTTTTGTGACAATAAACATTCAAGGAACTTTAAAGAAAACTTTTGATGACTGTTGGAAAATTTGCCAAGCAATTGGAAATTTTATCAGTTACTTCATCAGTTTCATTTTGGTATTTTCATCAGTTTCATGACAAATTTAACTCGGTAGTTTCTGGTCTTTAAATTTTGGGTGAATGAAAATTCAAGTCTCAACAGTTTTGGTAATGGAAATTAATGTTGTGGTTAAATGGAAATCAAAGTTGGTGGCCTATATAAAAGTTCACTTGTTCTAGGTTGAAGGAAAAAAAAAAAAAAAGTGTAAAAGCAAAAAATTCAGCCTCCTTCTCCTTCATTCCAGCAACCTCGATTTTGTTCTTTTTCCTCATTTACTAAATTTCCTTGAGAGATAGACACAGTTAGTTCGTAAGCGGTTAACGTTGTGCAGCGTGAACCGACAAACGATTGTATCCTGGGAACCGAACACCAATTAAAAATCTTACACCCCGGTGAGGCGGTGAATTGGATTTAAGGTTGGATACATTTGATTTGATTCTCTAACTTTTCCCCAACAACCTTAAATCAAATTCTTTCGGGAATTTTTTTTGGAATAAGATCTTTGCATATCACTTTTTTTTATTGTCAGATTTTTTTTCCAATTCTGTTACGAAAAAGTTAGATATATTTTAAGGATCTTTTAGAGAATCTGTATTTTCTTTCCATCAGCTTCCGTTTTGTGTTGGGTCTCATTTATTTCGTTGCTTATAAGTACATCTACATGGTTTTTATTGTCAACCTCCTGCCTTTTTACTACAAGTAAGGTTGATAATTGTGGTTGCATTTAAAAAAAAAAAAATATATATATATATATATATATATATATATATATATATATATATATATATATATATATATATTACGGCAAGCTTTTAGTATATGCATGGGTTTGCATGTCTTCGCATACTTTCAAGAATTTTCCTTTAAAACGACTATTTTTTATTGTCTACTGCATCATGCATGGTTTTAACAGATCGTTTGGTGGCTATAGAAACGGGATTTTTTTTTTTTTTGTGTGTGTGTTTTGTGTTGGGTCTCATTTATTTCGTTGCTTATAAGTACATCTACATGGTTTGAGAAATTGTGTAAAAAAAACTTGTTTATATAAAAAAAAAAGTTTGTCGAACTGTAAATTATTTTAATAATTGCCTCATTATTTGTAATTATTTCAACTTTTTCTTTTCATAATTATTTCTGTCATTGGTTAATGATTGCTTCTTTTCATTATTATTTAATAATTTTTTCCAATGAATATTTTTTTATGATATTTCACGGGATATAATTATGTTTAGTGTGAAGGTAGTTCAGATCTCGAATTTTTATATAATTACAACATTGTTATTATTCTAAATTATTGTTGCTTCTTTTAAGGTTCAATGGCTTCATATGGAAATGACGAGGTGAACAACGGAAGCAACACTATCGGTATCATTATAACAAATCCTGAAATGACCGCTGCTAACCCTGGGGAGACCTCGACTGGCATTCCTCCCATTGATGGGACAATTGGTGGCGGGATTCCTCATGTTGGAGTGAACCTCACTTTGCCAATGGCTGCAGCCTCGGGAATCCAATTTGGCACAATACCTTTGCCAATACCTAAGGCTATGGCGTCGGTACCTTTGCCATTGTTTTCAACTACATTTCCGATGAATCATGCAATTCGACCGGATAAGTTTGTGGGGACTGATTTTAAGACTTGGAAAAATAAGATAGTTTTCTATCTCACTACGTTAGGCCTTGCACGTTTCCTCACTGAGGATGCCGCTGTCATGGCTGAAAATGACACTGATATGCATAGGTGTGCGGCTTGGGATGCATGGAAAAGTGCTCATTTTTTGTGTTGCAAATATGTCTTCGATGGCCTACAGAATTCTTTGTATCACGTGTATGTGGTAAAGAATTCTACTAAGGAGCTCTGGGAGTATTGAGAAAAGAAATATAGGATAGAGGATGTTAGTTATAAGAAATTCTTGGCCAGTCAGTGTATGGACTTCAAAATGGTTGATTCACTTTCAGTGGTGAGCCAAGTGCAAGAGTATCAAGTGCTTCTGCAAGAAATGCATGCTGAAGGTCTAACTATGTCAGAATCACTACAGGTGGCTACTGTTATTCACAAGCTACCTCCTCAGTGGAAGGCTTTGAAAAGCTATTTGCAGCATAAGAGGAAAGAGACGTCTTTCGAGAATTTAATTATCAAGCTGCGCATTGAGAAGGATAACAAATTGGCTGAACGTATGTTAGAGAATTCTTACTATGAGAAGGCTAATGTATTGCAACACGGCCAAAGTTCTAGTACTAAGAAAGGTCAATCATTTAAAGCCAAATAGAAAAGATAAAAAGCAAACTACAAAAGGGTCTCAGTTGAAGCCTATAGGTGGAGTGGGAAAGAAGCCTAAGTTCCAGTTCAATGGAAAGTGCTACAATTGTGACAAAGTTGGGCATCAATTAGCAGACTGCCTTTAGCCTCGGAGGGATAACAAGCAACGTCCTCAGGCTAAATGAGAGAGATCATCTCTCAAAAGCCATGTCTAACCTAAACCTTATGGCGGTGATTAGTGAGATTCAAAGGAGTGGTGGCTGAACACTGGGGCCACTTGCTATATCTGCTCCAACAGAAGCATGTTCACTACTTTTGCACCAGTTACAAATTATGAAAAGTTGTTCATGGGAAACTCCGCACCACCTGAAGTGCTTGGTAAAGTAAAGGTGATCCTGAAGATGACATCTGGCAGAGAGCTTACTTTGTCCAATGTACTATACGTGCCAGAGATTCACAAGAATCTAGTCTCTAGGTCTCTTCTGAGCAAGAATGGTTTCCGCATGATCATTGAGGCGGACAAGCTGGTGATTACCAAAATAGGAGTATATGTTGGGAAAAGTTATATGACTGATGGCTTTTTTTAAATTAATGTAATTGCTATAACTACAACTATTATGAAAGATGAGAAAACTCCTTCTGTTTACTTACTTGAGTCTCCTAATCTGTGGCATGGTAGAGTAGGTCACGCAAATTACAATGCATTACATAAACTAAGCAAACTAAACCATTTGCCTAGGTTTCAAATTGATTCAAATCATAAATGTGAAATCTGCGTTGAGGCTAAGCTTACTAGGTCTTCGTTTCATAGTATTGAAAGAAGTACCGAGCCATTGAGACTAGTCCACAGTGATGTGTGTGACTTGAAATTTTTCCAAACAAGAGGCGGCAATAAGTACTTTATTGTTTTTTTCGTCGATAGCACAAGATATTGTTATGTGTACTTGCTTAAAAGTAAAGACGAAGCTATCGATAAATTCATTATTTATAAGAATGAAGTTGAAAATCAACTTAGCAAGAAAATAAAGGTACTGCAAAGTGATCGTGGTGGTGAATATGAATCGCCATTTGGTGAATTTTTGTGTGAAACATGGAATAACTCACCAAACTACTGCACTTTATTCACCTTAGCATAACGAAATTGCTGAGTGTAAGAATCGAACGTTAAAAGAAATGGTGAATGCTATGTTGATTAGTTCTGGATTACCATAGAACATGTGGGGAGAAACTATTCTTTCTGCGAATTACATTTTGAATAAAGTGTTAAGAAAGAATATGGATAAGACTCCGTATGAACTTTGGACATGCCGTACACCTTAGTATAAATACTTACAAATGTGGGGGTGTCTTGTGAAGATCACGGTGCCTTCTCCTAATAAGGTCAATATTGGACCTAAGACAGTTGACTGTGTGTTCATTAGCTATGCACAAAATAGTAGTGCATATAGTTTCTTGTAGGTTATTCGAATGTACCTGATATTAATCCAAACAAGATCATGGAGTCTAGGAATGCACAATTCTTTGAGAATATATTTTCTTGTAAATCTCCTAAATAGTTAACTCTTATTAAACAGACTACGAAATCTTCTACTTCTGGCAGCAGTAATGATCCAATTGAAGAAGGTGAGGATGAGCCTAGACGGAGCAAAATGACCAAAACTTCTAAAACATTTGGCCCTGATTTTCTCACATATTTGATGGAGAATGATCCTCAAAGCTATAAGGAAGCTACATCTTCTCCATATGGTCATCCATGGAAAGAAGCCATCAAGATCGAAATCGATTCTATCCTACAGAATCATACTTGGGAATTAGTAGATCTTCCACCGGGTTGTAAACCTTTGGGCTATAAGTGGATCTTCAGAAAGAAAATGAAAGCGGATGGTTCCGTTGATAGTTATAAAACTCGGTTAGTAATAAAAGGTTATAAGCAAAAATAGTTCTTAGATTACTTTGATACTTATTCTCCTGTGTCGAGAATAACTTCTATTCGGGTGATAATTGTTATTGTAGCCTTGCTTGAAAAACATATCAGATTGATGTAAAAATAGCTTTCCTGAATGGAGATTTGAATTAAGAAATCTACATGGAGCAACCAGAGGGTTTTCGACTCCAGATCAGGAAAGGAAAGTTTGTAGATTGGTTAAATCACTTTATGGTTTAAAGCAAGGACCGACGCAATGGCATGAGAAGTTTGATAATGGTATGCTTTCTAGTGGTTTTAGAATCAACGAGTATGACAAGTGTGTATATGTTAAGGACACTAATGATGGATATGTCATATTTTGTCTGTATGTCGATGACATGCTCATTGTTAGCAACTCTGATAAGATTATTAAAGCCACTAAGAATATGTTGAACTCAAAGTTTGACATGAAAGATATAGGTCTCGTAGATGTCATATTGGGAGAAAAAATTAATCGAACACTTAATGGACTTGTGTTAACTCAATCTCATTACATTGATAAGATACTAGACAAGTTCAACAAGTCAGATACCACTATGGCCAAGACTCCAGTGGATTTGAGTCTCCATCTATCCAAGAATACTGGTGAAGGCGTGTCACAATTAGAATATTCTTGGATAATTGGGAGTTTAATGTATTTAATGACTTGTATGAGATCGTATATAGCATACTCAGTTAGAAGACTGAGTCCCTACATGAGTAACCCCAGTGCTATCTACTGGAAAGCCATTTTTAGGGTGTTATATTATTTGAGGTATACTAGTAATTTTAGATTACATTATTCTAGATACCCAGCAGTAACCGAAGCGTATGCTGATACAAAGTGGATATCAGATATGTCGGATTTCAAGTCTACTAGTGGATATGTCTTCACTCTTGGTGGTGCAGCTGTTTCTTGAAAATTGTCAGAACAGACGTGTATTGCAAGATCTACAATGGAATCAGAGTTTATTGCTTTCGACAAAGAAATTGAAGAAGCAGAGTGGCTTCGCCAATTTGTTGAGGATATTCTAAGATGGTCAAAGCCTGTGCCTGCAACTTGCATTTATTGCGATAATCAATCAGCAATTTGCAGGACACAAAGCAATATGTATAATGGTAAGTCTTGACATATTCGAAGTCGACATAATACCATTCGAAAACTACTCTCACAAGGTATTATCACTCTAGACTACGTGAAGTCAAAGGATAATATTGCGGATCCTCTAACCAAAGGATTAACTCGTGAGCTAGTTGTAAAAGAATCAAAGGGAATGGGCTTACAGCCTATGACGTTAAAAGGTATCATGGTAGAAACTCAACCTAGCTAAATGAAGATCCCAGGATCTAGGTTCAAAGGGACAACTATATCATCTATATCTGTGTAAATTACTGAGAAGGCTCTCCTTCTACTCATTCCTATGGTCCTCACAGTGATTGAAAGATGCAAGTTAATCTATGCTTTTAATGACTCTTAAGCGTTGTTGTGAAGCGCCGAGTTAAGAGGTCACCTATGTGAGTGTGAAGTGAGGCCGCTTCTCTAAGGATTGGGAATGCTACATCCTTGAACAAACACTTGCAGAATCAAGAGACATAAGAACATAAGAACATGGATCTATATATAATGACAATAACATAAGAACTTCAACTGAAGGAAGTATCTCACTTTAAAAAAAAAAAAAAATCTTAACATTGATCTATATATAATGATAAAATAATATAAGAATTTCAAGTGAACGAAACATTTTAAAAATAATAATAATAATTCCAAAAAAAAAAAAAAAAAAAATCTTAACAAGGATCTATATATAATGGCAAAATAATATAAGAATTTCAAGTGAAGGAAGTGTCACATTTAAAAAAAAAAAAAAATCCAAAACGCGTGTTTTGGTCGTTTTAGACTTTTTAACATAAAATATCCAAAACGCAATAAATTCGTTTTGAGTTTCCTTTGTATTTTTTTTTTTGGTGTTTTGGAAAACGCGTTTCTGAAAATGGGCAAAGTGAACGCGTTTTCGATATTCCCAAAAATCGAAAACTCAAAACGAGCTCAAAACAGTAAAGAGAACGGGGCCTATATTTTTCGGAAGCCTTATCAAGAAGCATCAGTCCTCGAGAAGTGAGTCAATAACCTGAAATAAACTTATACCGAATATACCAAGTTCAAGGATTTCGAAAATCCTTTCACCCCAAAGAGAGTATAGGATTCTCCATGAAACAGAAGATATTCATAAACAAAAATAGGAAAGAAATGGCCTAGAAGGTTTTTCGAGCATGACAATATAGTAAACTTGTGGGATGAATCATGAGCTTTAAATGCATTATTATTAATTATTTTATATTTGTATTTATATATTTAATTAACTTCATCGTGGTCATTTACTACTTCGCTTATTAATAAGTTAGTCTCATTTGATTTTCATTTACTAAGAATTTCAGTCCAAGTGTGAAGATAAATGTTACAATGAGGTAGAGACGTAACAAATTTCATAACAAGAAATTAATCATTTTCACTTTACCAAAAAAAAATTACAAAATCTTTTGATTTTTAGTTTTAGGACAACCAATTAAGACCATAAAAAAATAAAACAAGGATCAAAGACCGGTTTTAACTTCGATTTTTCGGTTATAAAGGTGGAACCGAGAACCGAACCGAAAACCAATCAGTTCTCGGTTCCAAAACCGATTTCCTGTTTTATTTTTTTAAAACCATACGGTTTTGATTTTTTCGGTTCGGTTCGGTTATATCGGTTCCGATTTTTTTTCTCACCCCTAACAGTGAGAACTATGTTGTGTCTAGAATGATCCTGTGTGAGATCTATTTTCTTGGTTTATACAAATGGCGAAACAGTTCAAGACATCATCCACTAGTTTCCTAGTAATACCCGATAGGTTTCACAAGGGAAGGTTCAAAGCTAAACGCTACCTATCCTATGCAGGATACTATCTCTTTCTCTTTTGAGACTTTGATTTCCACAAATTCTCATTCATGTGTGGGATTGTTGAAAAATTTACCAGGAAATTTTATCAATTACTTCATGAGTTTCATTTTGGTATTTTCATCAGTTTTATGACAAATTTAACTCGGCGGTTTCTGGTCTTTAAATTTTGGGTGAATGAAAATTCAAGTGTCAAAAGTTTTGGAGATGGAAATTAATGTTGTGGTTAAATGTAAATCAAAGTTGGTGGCCTATATAAAGCTCACCTCTTCTCGGTAGAAAAAAAATAAAATAGAAAACACAAGTGTAAAAGCAAAAAATTCAACCTCCTTCTCCTTCATTTCTAGCAGCCTCGATTTTGTTCTTTTTCCTCATTTACTAAATTTCCTTGAGAGATAGACATAGCTAGTTCGTAGGCAGTTAACGATGTACAGCGTGAACCGACGACTGATTGTATCCTAGGAATCAAACACCAATCAAAATTCTTGCACCTCGACAAGGCGGCGAATTCAATTTAAGGAAACCGTGTAAACACAGGCCTTCGGTTTGGTTACATTTGGTTTGATTCTCTAACTTTTCCCCAACAAGGACTTGCTTAGCTTGTGTCGGTTGAATTTTCGTCAATTTTCATTTATTCTCCAATAGTTCGCGTTACCTTTGTCCTTGAAATGTATCTTTAGTTCACCAATTGATTCGAACTTCAACATGAATTCTTCAATTAATGCATCAGTGTTAATGACGAAATCAATTATTAAGCGATCATTGAAGTCAGAAGATTACTTTGTAAAGTTAGCATCATTAAATGTCGCATTTTTAGATTGCTTGACTATTAACAATTCCTCCTTTTCCATATGATCATCTTTCTTTTGAAGTTTCCTGGAGCTCAATGCCCGAATTCAAAATTGTTGACAAAGAGACAATGATATCTTCATGTCAATTCTTTTATTTTCGTTATATTTGTTGAAAACTCAATGGAGGTGATTCCCTTAATAGATCTTCATTTACGCTTGGCGAAAGAAATATTTTAAAGTGTAAATCACTCACATCAAATTTGGGTGAGAGAAAAAATAAAATTGGTAAGTCATCAAGGATAGCTTCATTTATTTCACATTCAGCTTTAATCTGTTGAAGTCGATGCCCTATGATACAATCTCCCATAAGAATGTCTCACTTTTCAACTCCTCGAGCTATCAGTTGTTTTCGTCTTATGAAGAAGTCATGCACAAACATTTCGTTGAAGTCAACAATAGTCATCTCAAATGTTGAGTATCAATACCCAATAAGGAAAAAAAAAAAAAAAATAGCAAACAAAAAAGATTAATCTAAACTAATAACAAATAAAAATTAGTTTCCGGCAACGGTGCAAAAAACTTGCTGTGAAAATTATTCCTAGTGCACAATATCGCAAAGAAGTAGTAAAGTGGACTTTTCAATCCCACGAGGACTAATTTATTTACCATATGCTTCGATTAATCAAATCCTAGACTAAAAATAAATATGAAGATTGTGATCTTTGAAGTACTTAACTACTAAAAGAAATTAAATGTCAGAATGAACTAAATAAGCAAATAAAAAGATTTGATTTTTGTTTTTTGTATGAATTAAAAGGGTTGGGACTCACAATTTTATCCTATTTCTCATATCCAATTTCTCACCTCATGCTTTTTTTCTAAAGTAATATTCGATCGAATTCACTAATATATCTAATTTACCTCTCTCGATACATGAGTGATTGGATCTAGTTTGTATGTGACTTTTTTTTTCTTGTGATATACACTTTGTTTGGACATTGTTGGTATAAAACATTTATTAATTAAATGAGTCTACATTATAATTGACAGATCTATTATTCTTATAATACAATTATAATAATGGAGTCCGTAGAATGAGTTCAAATAACATGTAAATAACAATGTGCCGTGATTGTAAGATTCAATCGTGAATAACTTAATCTTAAATTATCCCTAGTCGAAGTAAAAAAAAAAAATGCGGATATTGTTGTTGTAATTAGACTAGAATGTGTTGTGTTCTTATGAAGAAAGCAGATTATCTGACAAGTTAGAATCTAGAGGGACATTTGAACGAACACATGGACGCAATATTAGATGAACAAAACATTGGATAACTCGCCTAGAGATTCTACAAGGATAATTGTCCAAGCATCATTGATTAATCTCTAATGGGTTGTTGTGGAATTGGTCATTTGACTTGAGGGTATCATAGAATCTTATATGATGATTGTTATGCTTTGGTAAATGTTGATGTTAGCTCTTGAGATGGAGTCATTAGGATGACGTTGTATGATTATAATGAGAATCAATGAAGATTGTGTATGTACAACATGAGGATTTGTCACTCTTGTGTAGTAAGAGATTATAACATGTATTTAACTCACTTAAGTTGAAGTAAAGTCCTCGTTTGGGTGAAATTATGAATTGAAATAAAACTGACGTTGTCCATATCTCTTAACCAATTAGGTTATATTGATTAATAGATTATATTTTCACAGTACCGCACGTACACTGGTCTTATCATAACCACGTGACATTTCGTTCACAATAAACATGAATTACTCGTTGGAGTTCACTTTATGACTCTATAGAGAGCTTGCTAAATATGTATACTGCAACTTACAAGATGTTTACTACAACTTACAAGGTTTTTGACCATCTTAATATCCATTGTGATCAAATGGAAGGTCTTGAGTTCAAGTTCGTGACACTTACAGACATGAAAGGTTTTGACTTCATGTTCAACTATTTAATGCATATCATTATGAGAATAACTAATCTCAGGATATTTTGGCAGCTATGAGATTTATTTCTATTACAACGAAATTCCTTAAAAACTAAGACACGATGATTGAGAAGTTTTTCTTCAGGATTTTAAAAGATTTTGATCAGAACATAATATTTATATGCTCAATTTAAAAGGTTTGTATAAGATTGGTCCTTCTTGTTCTCATGATTAAGATAAAGTGGAACATCATTATCACTTTAATGCTTTTAATGAAGTAATCAAATCGAGAGGATATCCGGTATTTATGAGAATTTGACTCAGCGAGAAATTGAACAAGAATTCGTCGAATTGACTTATTTCTTGTGCGTACCAATTGAAGTCATTTGAAAAATGTAAATATTGGTGAAGAATGATTTTTTTCTTAGCATGAGGGAAAAATACGAGAATCCTCCTAAATTTCGTAATGATTGAGTTAAATACAAGATTTCATAATAAATCAATAGAACTTATCTTTCTAAAATAAAGCTTTGGATCCTAGAGATTCATTTGAATCCTTAAATATGCATGATATTTGTACACTTGAAGAGAAATTATAGAACTTTAGAATATGAGTTGTGACACTATGAGTTAGATGAGAAAGTGATCTACAATTTCAAGTATTTACATTTCTTGAGTTATGTTAGCAATTGATCGAAGAGTTATATTATGATAATCAAATTATATCGTCTTGTATAGATTTTACTTATTTTTACCGCAACCATTGAATGATCATTTTCAACAATGAAATATATGCATATGGATCTTCATAATGAAATGGAGGATAACTTTTTGTTAGTAAAACTCTTGATAGAACAAAAACTTGCTGAGAAGATAAATGTAGATTATATTATAGATAAATTTTATATTTCATGATTTTATTATTACTATTATTGTTATTGTTGTTGCTGCTGTTGTTGTTATTTTTGTTGTTATGTGCATTTGTAATAAATTTTAATAATGTAATCAATAATAATTAAAGAACTAATTAAAATATAAATTAAATTATTTTTAGACAAGTAAATTGTTAATAACTAAATAATGAAGAAAGTGAAGAATTAGTGTTCATTTGGTACAAGATTTGATGTTATGGCTGGAGATAATTTCCAGCTTGATGCAAGATTACACCATTTTGATGCAAAACTTACCTCAATTTTTGGTACAATGGTTAGAGATGGCCTAAGGATGCAATCTCATGATTGGGCCTTCGAATGAGTTATCCCAGCCTCATACAAGCTCTGAGTTATAAACGCACTTAATTTTCTACTAATAAGATTAATTTTTGTTAATTTATCTATTGATCCTACTGATCTAATAGTCAGTACGTGATGTGATATTATTATTCTTAACGAGTGCATCTCATATTCGATTGGACCACCTTTGGGAATATGACCGTTGAGTTATGCACAACACTTGATAGGAAATTGAATACTAATAGTTTACTATTTGAAAGTGTTGGGAAATTAACACGACAAAGCAATCAATATCAAATTTTTCTCAAGAAACCACATCTCCTCGCAACCTTCACCTGTTCACAACCCCAAGTTACAAGACGCCGAAGGTCATACACTTGTGAGGTGTCAGCCCCATCAATATATGTTGCGATGACAAAGTCCCAAACCCGATTGGCCTTTAGGAAGTGAATGAAATTCCCAACCAAAGAAGAGTCCATTGAGTTGATTCACCACCCTTTCACAATTGCATTCTAGGTGTGCACCATTTTCTAAATGATGGTCTATTTCAGGTGGTTGGGGGAGAGTCTCCATTGATGTATCCTGGATCGGCGCTGAGATTTTGTATGCCCTGTATAAAAATTTGAAATGATGACATATAAAAAAAAATTGTGCCATATAATCAATTTTTTCTTTAAGTGTTCTATAATAATAATAATAAAAAAAATGGTTCGCTTATAGTGTTGAGGCCTTGTGTGATCCTACCACATGCACACCCTCAGGGCCATCCCTGAATTTATCCCAATCTTTCTTCACCTGAGATGTATATCTCAACAACTTGCGAGCATAGAGTATAGTTAGAGATATCCAACTTAATTCTTATTGGTACCTTTAGGAAATCGATGATAGGATATTGTGGTGAGTTCTGAGCTCTATTTAAAACCTCCATCATCTTGGTCATCAGGTTTTCAATTGTTGGAATAGTGTACAGGCCCAATTAGTTGGGCCGGACTTGGGTTGGTCCAAGTCCATTATTTCTACCCTAATTAGGTTTAGCATAAACCTATAAATATTGGATTAGTCAAAAGACAACAGGGGCTTTGAGTCATCTTTTTGGTTGCTAGTAGAACCTCTTCTAGATCCTAGCTTGTTGTGTGGATCACTATCAGAGGTTGGACTTTTGAATGGCTGTAGTAACGAGATTTCTACATCCTGCACCAGAATTCAGATCCGCGAGATTCATCAAAAGGTACAATTCGAATCACATATTCTATCTAAGTGCAAGGTTGATCCAGGCTATGGTTTCGGGTTTCTTTTAATTTCCGTTGTACATGTATGACCTGAAACCTTATAGTGGTATCAGAGCCAACCTTGTTACATGTTAGAGTTTGTTAAATTCTTTGATGAAATCAATGTGATTGAAATTGTTTTTCTTGTTTTTAAGAAAATTATTCTCTTTTTCTAAATCTGATTTGGAGAAGAAAATTAATTTTGGGTTGAAAATGGATCACCACCAGCACAGACGATAGCCTCCGGCAAAGGGATGAAAATTGTTGCTACCGAAAATAGCGCTCCATAGCGCGGATGCACGCGAAGCACAGTCACGCAGCAGCGTTGGACGTCCATCGCTACTGCTATCATCGGCAACGACATGTACCGCTGCCTCGACTAGAAGTGCCAGGCGCTGCTGCTATTGTAGCAACAACGCCATCTGCTGCCAGCAACACCGTGTGACGCTGCTATTGCAGCAGCATCGCGCTGCTGCTATAGAGAAGGCAGCGTGAAGGTGCTACTGAGATTAGCAGCGCCTTCTGGTAGCTAATAATTCCGCCAGTCAGGGCGCAGCTGCAGGAGAGACAAAACCGCAGCCCTGAACTGCGGTGATATCCGGCGCTGCCCATACCGGAGAAGGAAAGTGAGAGAGTCTAGAGTTTCGGTTTTCAGATTTTGGGGGCGGGGTCTCTCCTGTAACTTGCGAAATTACAAGCCCCTGAATGTAATTTTCGGATTAGGGTAAGATTTGAGGCGGGGCTTCTTTGTAATTTTTGAAATTGTGAGCCCCTGTCTCCAATTAACAAATAAGGTCAAAGTTAGATTTTAAATTAAATGGATAGTGGGCCATTTTGCAATTTTCGAAATTGGATATATAAAGTGGGTCAGAATGCAATTTTCAAATGGACTTTTTGAATGGAATCATAAATTGGATTTTGAATTTCCAAATTGGTTTGACCCAATTTAAAAACTTTGAACAGAAATTTAATTTTGACCCATTAAAATTTTATTTTAAAATTCACGAATTTTAAATTATTTTTAAAATTGATTTTAACAAAATATTTAACTTTGACCTTAAATTGAATTTTATTTTATTTAGGAGTTTTATCCTAAATTAAAATGTTAATTCAATTTACCCTAATTTAAGAATTAGAGTTTGGACTCTAATTTAGTGTTTAATTAAAATTTGATTTTAATTAAATTTGATTTAATAATTAATTAATTCGATTAATTGATTATTAATTAAATCTTATTTAGGAGTTCATCCTAAATTCGATTAGCCCTAAAACCTTAAAATTGGAGTTGGACTCTACTTTGGTATTTCATTAAATAAACCCGTTAATTAGAGTAATTGATTAATTCGATTAATTAATTACTAAATTGAATTTTATTTTATTTTAGGAGTTTTATACTAAATTAGGATGTTAATTCAATTTTTCTCTTTTTGGATTTAGAGTTGCACTCTAAATTGGTAATTGGTTAAAATATGGTTTTAATTAAATAAGACCCGCTAACTAAAGTTAGTTAATTAATTAAATTAATTAATTGTTGTTCCGGTCCGTTTTGTCTAAATTAGTTTAGACAACCTAAATTGTTAGAAACTTGAAATTTGTTTATATAATATTAGATATTATATTTTTATACATTTATATGATGAATGTGTATTTAGTGGATGGTTATGGACTCTGTTAATGGGAAATCCTACCTAGATGGCGAAACGGATCCGGCCTGACAGTGTCAGGTCGGACAAGGAATAAATCATCTTCAAGAAACAAATGGAGAGGTCGGATCATATTTTCGACCTGGACCTGTCAGGTCGGATAGACTTTATTCACTCTCAGCGGTGAATAGACGAGGTTCACTCTTTAGATCCGAGGTGGAAGAGTCAAGTCGGACATTGATTTGTAATGATTGAACGAGGTCATAATTCTTACATGGTAGTTGAAACAATTATTCAGACATGTAATCAGTTAGAACAGAAAAGTCAACTACCTAGTATTATTTAAGAGTCAGTTAGATTAGTTATGTCGTAATGTCAGACAGTCAGATATTGTAATAAGCCAGCTCATCCATTTTTCCTATAAATATAAGGGAAGATGACTCATAAAAGGATCCCAACTTTGGCTATTAAAAGCCTAATATTAATATAGTAAATCATACGTGAAGTTCAGATCGGCAAGTCCGAATTGAGGTTCACCTCTTCCTCGTACATTTTTTTCTTCGCATAACTGATATTCACTTATTCTTCTTGTTGACTTGGAATATTTATATTTCAACCATCAACAATTGGCGCTAGAAGGAGGGCCGCTTGTGATAGAATAGCAGTCCATTCCACCAGCTCATTCTAATATTTCACCATTCTTAACAATATTCAGATTACTGGATGATCAAGGTTCTGGGAGCAATCATGAGAAAAAGACGGAGGCCCAAGGTGGGACGAGAAAGGAAGACGACCTGGAGGCCAGGTCCTGTCCGGACCCCCAAATGGTTGAAGTAATGCGTCATTGCGAAATTTGACACAAGCAGTTGAAAGGATACAACATCACCCACAGGGGAACTGATAAGTGCTTTATTAGCACATATTTAATTCACTTATTATCTTATTTTGTTATTGTTTTGATCCTATTGAAGCATCGTTTAATGCATTTTCATTTATTGTGCTATGTAAGGTCAAAAAGAAGAAAAAGAAAGGAAACAGGACCAAAGAAATACAAAAAAATCAAGAAGTGAGGTTCAAGGACATATTCAAAGAGCTCCAAATCAATAATGGCATGTGGGAAGAATATTAGATGCAAAGATTATGGTCAAAGAAGGTTTGGAATGAAGTTGGAAATCAAAAACCCGCAAGGATTGTGATCATGAATTTTAGTCATAGATTGAAGCTCAATTTTGTCATAGAATAATTTCGAATTTTGGAAGAGCTATTTCACAAAGAATTGTAGATATTTGAGTTTTCTTTCCAACGCAACTTGAATCACCATAATCGGACTTCGGGAAAGAAAGTTATGACCAAAACATCGAGCACAGGCGCTTCTCACCAGAAATGTACTTACGGCCGTAAATGGTAAATTTACGGCCGTAACTTACAAATTCCGAAAATTTTCAGTAGCTAGCTTACGGCCGTGACAAGGAAAGTTACGGCCGTAACTTGCTCGCCAAGGAATTTCCTTATATGATTCAAGGTCTATCTTTGGTATATCTTTGGGGTAAAGTTAGGGCACGATTTTGTGAATATTAAAGGAGCAAAATAGCCACAAAAAGGAGGCTGGACATTGAGAAAAATTGAGAGAAAAATATAGAGTATTCTTGGGAGATTTTCAAGCGCAAGAATATCAACAACAATGGAATTCATGAAGCAACTTGAAGAATCTACCACAACAATGCTAGGCTAAATTTCATATCTTGTTCAAAGGGGAAGTTGTGTTAACTTGATTATGTTATTTTCTTTTCCTACAAATTAGTAGCGTGAATTTATTCATTTATTTCAATTGTTGGATTATTATGTTTTGAGTGTTCAATTGAGTTTATTTGATTAATAGTTTAATTTGGCCAATTGGATTATTGATCTTTGGATTCATGAATATACTATGTTTAGATTCTTGATCCGTAATTGTCATTGAATCTTTACTTTAGTAGCAAATAAATCTCGTGCAAGTTTAGTAATAATTCAACTTGGATTGATTAATTCGAGCTCGTGTAATTAACGATCCAATTCAATCTATTCTTCTAAATTTTCATACTAGTCGTGCATTAAACCCTAAGAATTTGTTTAGGATTGTCTATGACTAGAATTGGTTCGAAGAGCTTGTTTTGAATCAATACACATAAGGAAGAATTTAGATAATCAGAGCTTGTTGATTATTTATGATTGATAATTGAATTAGGGATAGAAACACGTTACAAGGAAAAGTATAACAATAATTGAGGGCACAACCGAACCCGGGAACAAGATTTCTTCTCATATTATTTCTCTAGTCATATTGAATTGTTTATTTTTATGCATATTTCTTATTCAAGCAAATTCAAACAACAAACCCCCCATTCTATTCTAATTGATCGAACAACTAAAATTAGTTTCCGTTCCTCGTGGGATCGACCCTTACTCTCACTATTACATTATTAATTAATATTTAGCGAGTAAGGAAGTATTTATTATTTTGGTGCATTGCGACACGCATCAGGAACCCTCAGGCCCCCCACATCATACCATCACCATCACCATCTCATCATCCCCTGGAAACCAACGAGTGCGTCGAAAGCTCAACTATGTGCATGATAAGTCCAAAAGTTCTACTGGAGAGAGCAATTCCCGTTCTCGCCGTAGGGGGTTGCCCAAAAGAACTCACAGCATATTTAGCAGATTAGGTCCGGATCCCACAGCTCCCGCAAGGAAGGACCCAATGTTAGGGATGAACAGAAAACCTGCTACTTCGTACCATTCAGAAAGATCTGCACGAAGTCCATAATATGAGCCTACTCGGACCCGAGGTAGGAATTTCAAGACTACAGCGGAGGACATGCCACCTTGAATCTCAGTGATCCGCTCCATGCTGATGGGAAAGAAAATTTGGAAGAACTCAACGCATTGAAGAAACAATTAAGTGATCTGGAGGATAGACAGAAAAGGATGTCCTGACTGATAATTATACTCCCTCCAGATCCTCCCCATTCTCGAAAGAAATTCTGAATGAGACTTTACCTAGCAAGATCAAGGTGCCGCAAGTACCAAGTTACAATGGGACAACTAATCCAGTAGCACATATAGACTGATATGTTTCTTGGATGGAGTTACAAGATGTTAGTGATGCCATCATGTGTAGAACCTTTCCCCTGACTTTAGGGTATAGAGCTCAGAGGTTGTTACGTACCTTACCAGACCACTCCATAACAAATTGGAAGGATATGTCTTCTCAGTTTCTCTACAATTTCATGGCTTTAAAAACATGGACGACACCCAAGGAACAAATGGTAAACATCAAGCAGGGAAGGACTGAATCGCTAAAGAGCTATCTGGACAGGTTCAACCGACATATTATGGTTACAGACAAAGTATCAGATGATTCACTCCTAATGGAGGTAATGTCAGGCCTATGGCCAGAATCTCGATTTTGGTGGACAGTACATGAAGAGGGGCCGAAGACCTTCCGAGAATTTCTCAAAAGAGAAGATAGGGCTATTGGAGCCGAAGAGGCGAAGTCCAGTAGGATGGAAGACAAGGGAGAAGCGAAGGATCAAGATCGGTCCAAAGGGAAGGAAAAAGAAACCCAGAAGAGTACAGGTTCAGCCAAGAAAAGAAGCGAGATTTTCAAGGACCAGGAAGTTTTTGACCCCATTCATCCAATTCAATGCCAGTAGACCTCCTAAAAGCTATACCTGAGACCATATTCATGAGCATTAAGGACCGAAATTTGTTGCCCCGACCCCGGCCATTAAGGACAGGTTCTTCTGAACTGAATCATTCCAGGTACTGTAGGTACCACAGATCTGCGAGTCATGACACAGATTACTGTAAAGATCTGAGGATAGAACTCGAAAAAATTATCAAGGTATGCCACTTAAAAGAATATGAAGGAGAACCTCAGGTGAATCAAGAAAAGCAGGGCCAAGCTGAAATTGGGGGCATACCTACGGCTGAGATCCGCATGCTGGTAGGCGGAAGTCAAAGTCAGGAAGGATCTAAAAGGCAAAGGCATCAGCATGTTAGGGATGCATGGAACAGTTATCAAATTCTATCAACAAGGGCTCCAATTCTTGTAAGGGAAGACGAGTCCTTCAGTTTCGATGAAAGAGATGTTGAAGGGGTTCTCCAACCACACGCGGATGCGTTGATCATAACCATGCCAGTCTCGAGAGTGAAGATCCACTGTACTCTGGTAGATAAGGGGAGTGCCGTGAACATCCTATACTGGAAGACTTGCCTCCAAATGGGAGTGGAAGGACGACATCTCAGCCCTTACTCCACGAAGTTACAAGGTTTCACCGGGGATTATGTCACACAGCTAGGTCAAATCGCACTCATGGTAGAACTCGGGAATCCTTCGTGCACCAGGTGAGTAATAGCGGATTTTGTTGTAGCAGACATACCATCCAACTATAAAGCCATTCTGGGAAGGCCTATTCTACATGAATTGATGGTGGCCGTCTCAATATACCACTATGTGATGAAGTTTCCCACTTCTCATGGGGTAGTAGTAGTGAGGGGAGACTAGAGGATGGCTCAAGAATGTAATTTGAGTTTCTGCCCCTGCCGAGTACATCAAGTAAAAGGTATCCAGACGGAAGACCAGATTGAAGAGATCCAAACATTAGATCCACGCCTGGATCAGAATGAAACCAGGATCGGACCAGTGGAGGACCTGACGTTGGTAACTTTGGACCCAGATATGCCTGAGTTGTAGTTCAAGATTGGGAAATATCTGAACTTGTAGACTTTTTGAAAGAGAACAGAGATGTTTTTGCCTGGACTCATGCTGACATGGAGAGAATACTTGTACACCTGGCCTTTCACAAGCTCAATATTGATCGTGGAGCAAGACCAAAAAGGCATAAGCGCCATCTATTAAATGGAGAGAAGTATGATGCTCTCGAAAATGAGATCCTGAAGTTATTGGGGAATGGATTCATCCGGGAGGCAAGATACCCAGAGTAGGTGGCCAATCCAGTTCTTGTACGTAAGAATAATAAATCCTGGAGGCTTTGTATAGATTTCACGGACTTGAACAGGGCTTGCCCCAAAGACAGTTTTCCACTTCCACGTATAGATCAAATGGTAGACTCCACGGCGGGGCATGAGCTGTTGAGTTTCATGGACGCATATTCAGGCTACAATTAGATTCCAATGTCTGGACCAGATGAAGAGCATACCTCGTTCATAACAGACAGGGGATTATATTGCTACAGAATGATGTCCTTCGGGTTGAAGAACGCAGGGGCATCCTACCAGAAACTTGTCAACATAATGTTCGCAGAGCAAATTGGCAAAACTATGAAAGTATACGTGGATGACATGTTGGTAAAGAGCATCAAATCATCAGATCATGTCAAGCACCTGGCTGAAATGTTCACCATTCTTAGACAATACAAAATGAAACTAAATCCACAAAAGTGTTCCTTTAGAGTAGGATCTGGGAAGTTTTTGGGATACATGGTACATCAAAGAGGAATCGAAGCCAACCGGGAAAAAATCAAAGCCCTGATTGACATGAAAGCCCCAACCAACGTAAGGGAAATTCAAAATTTGACTGGAAGAATAGCAGCTTTGAACCGATTCGTCTCAAAATCAACTGATAAGTATAGACCTTTCTTCGAAGCACTAAAGATGGGTAAGAACTTCCATTGGACAGAGCAATGTCAGAAAGCTTTCGAAGACCTGAAAGTACAACTCGCCTCACCACCTATACTCTCCAAACCAGTACCAAAGGAAATGTTAGAATTATACTTAGCAGTATCATAGAGGTTAGTTAGCTCAGTTTTGATCAAAACAGAGGACGGTATCCAGCATCCAGTCTACTATGTCAGTCAGGCATTGAAAGATGCAGAACTAAGATATCCGCCAATGAAAAAATTAGCACTGGCATTAGTTATGAGCTCGAGAAAATTGAGACCTTACTTCCTGGAGCACTCACTGGAGGTGCTAACCAACTATCCACTAAGTCATACCTTACAAGAATCGGACACTTCGGGAAGATTGATGAAGTGGGCAGTAGAATTGGGACAATTTGATATCACCTACAAACCAAGGACTGCTATCAAGGGGCAAGCATTGGCGGACTTCATAGCAGAATTCCACATGGAGATTGACTTGCCTGACCAAGATGAACTCTGGTCCCTTTATGTAGATGGTTCATCTACTGGGAACTGTGTAGGAGTCGAAATTGTTCTGGTCAGCCTCGAAAACTTACTGAATTGTCAGTCCCTCCACTTTGAATTCCTAGAAACCAACAACGAGGCGGAATATGAAACTCTCATTGTAGGTCTAAAAATGGCAAGAGATATGGGAATAACTAGAGTGACTGTACATAGCGATTCCCATTTCGTTGTGAACCAAATCCAAGGAACCTATAACACAAAAGAGGAGAAAATGACATCTTATCACAAAGTGGCTAAGAAAGAATTGGACAAGTTCATCCATGTTGATGTCAAACAGATACCAAGAACTCAAAACAGTCATGCGGATGCTCTAGCTAGACTCGCCACTAGTGAAGGAGCCGAGACTATGGACAGTGTCCCCATTGGAAAGGTGCAAAACTCAGCCCTAACAGAAGCAGGGGTGTTAACCATGGCAATTGACACGAACAAGAGCTATATGGATGAAATCATTCAGCACTTGAAGGAGAGAGTGATGCCCCAGAGCAAAGAGGACGTACAGAAGCTAAAAATCAGATCCGCCAGATATACTCGGATTGATGATGTGTTATACAAGCGAGGTTTTTCCCCCCACTACTCAGGTGCTTGAATGAAGAGAAAGCCCAATATGCTATGAGAGAAATACATGAAGGTGTGCGTGGAAACCATACTGGAGGATAATCCCTTGCATTCAAGATCTTGAGGTAGGGATACTTCTGGCCGTCCATTAAGAAGGATGCCCTCAAGTTCGTAAGAAAATGTGACAAGTGCCAGAGATTTTCCTCAATGATCAGGTCTCCCCGAGAAGACCTAACCTCTGTCATGGAACCATGGCCATTTGCAAAATGGGGTATTGACTTAATTGGACCTTTACCAACAGGACGAGGATCAAAGAAGTATGCAATAGTAGTAGTTGACTACTTCACAAAATGGGTAGAAGCGGAGGCTTTAGCAAAAATCATCGAACAAAAGACCACTGATATATGGAAGTCCATCATTTTCCGATTTGGTATACCTCACTCAGTAGTCACTGACAAGGGGAGACAATTTGATAACGCAAAGTTTAGGTCATTTTGTGAAGACCTGAAGATTAGGAATCACTATTCTACCCCTTGCCACCCGGAAGAAAATGGATAGGTGGAAGCAATTAATAAAATCATCAAGCACACATTGAAGGTCAGATTGGATAAGCTGAAAGGGGCTTGGGCCGATGAATTATCAGCGGTGCTGATATGATCCGGACCAGGCATCGAAGGGCAAAAGCGAGACATCGACAATACAACAGTGATCTACGTGCAAAACAGAGTAAGTTCCATGTTAGAATCGAGTCGAGAAGGCGAAAGGATCAAGCCGAGTGGAGTGATCGAAGTTATTTGGGCAGAAAGGTCATTACGGCCGTAACGAAGATCTATTACGGCCGTAACTCTTATAATCACGGCCGTAAAAGTTATTATCACGGTCGTAACTCCGCCTCGGGTTCAGATGAAGAATTGCAGAATTTCATAGTTACGGCCGTAAATCTTAAGCAAAAAGTCATTTACGGCCGTAAAAGTGTTCATCACGGCCGTAATTGAGGTTTTCCGGATTTTAGGGGATTTTTGATTATTTTCCGTTTTTAATTAATTGTTTGCCTATTTTAGTATTCTAGTTTAATTAGAATTTTGTTTTGAGTAGATTAGAGGATAGGTTATTTTGCTTATTTATATTCCTTTCCATTCATTGTAAAGAACAGTTAAGTTGAGTTTGAATTTATGAATTAAATTGAGAGAGGATTCTCTTGTTAAAGGTTGAGGAGTCCCTTTTGTGTTCTTCGAGAACAAATCCGACTTATCAAATATTGTGAAAATATTTGTGGCGTTGAACTTATCAAATATTCGCAAGAATATTTGTGGTGTTTCCAATTAGAATCTTATCAAGGAAATTGACAAGTCCTTGTGGTGTTTCGAAAACCTTGGATCTCGATTCCGCATCGCCAATCTTCACGTCGTGAATCTTGGGTCAAGGTCCTATCGTCAAATCTATCTTTTAATTTCCGTTTATTTATTCATGTTCTTGTTATTTTTCGTGTCATATCTAATCTAGATCTTTCCTAGGGTTTAAATTTCGTTATTCCGCATTTTCGACGAGATTCCCCGAATGGGATCGCGTCATCTGGTATCAGAACTTGGATCTATTTCAGATTCTTGCGTTTCTTAAGTTTTCTTGATTTTTTTTGTATTCTTCGCGTTCTTCGTGGCAGTCATAATTTATTTTCAGTTTGATTCATAAGAGTCAGTCCCAAAAACTCAAAAGTATTTTTTTTGTTCATTTTTCGTCCAAATCCAGTTCCGTTTTTTCTGCCATACTCGTAGTCCAATTCTTTGGCAGATTATAATAAAAAAAATCCGAAAATCCCAAATATTCCGAATTTCCTTGTTCGTGTCTTAAAAATGTCTGAAAGAGAGGTTTCCACATCTTCATCTTCTATTGGAGACATAAAACAACCTAGGGGTATGAATAAAAAGGATGAACAGGGTAATAATGACATTGCAGCAATGAGGGCACAATTTGAGAGGTTTATGGCTCAGATGGAGAATCGAGGTGCAGAACGTGAACAAAGACCTCGGGATTAATCTCATGATGGTTCTCGGGTTAGGAGAGGTAATAGACGTGAATGTCATGGTAGGTACGGAGATGGGATGGATGAAGGGCCATAAAAGCGAAAAGAGACATCAAAACGGGAGAGTAGTGATCATATTCACAGAAGGAGGGAGGAACCGACAACCAAAGGTAAAAATAATTCTGATTCCAAGCCTCTTAAGGATAAAAATATTAAGTGCTTTAAATGCTTGGAACGGGGTCACATTGCACTTGATTATCCACGTAAAAAGGTTATGTGTGATAGTGAAGGGGCGAAAAGTGTTGTGGTGGATAAGTCAATTATTGATAGGCATGCTCTTAGCGTTAAGCGTAAGGCGAATGTTTTGGAAAATGTGGATGGGCAAAGAGATAATATTTTTCGCACTAGATGCTTAGTGAATGAAAAAATTTGTAGCTTGGTGATTGACGGGGGAAGTTGTACTAATGTAGTTAGTACAATGTTGGTGGAAAAATTAGGCTTACCTTTAACGAAACATCCAACACCTTATAAATTACAATGGTTGACTGAGTCAGGGGAAGTTAAGGTGAATAGACGGGCCTTGGTGACATTTTCTTTTGGTGGGTATTCGGATGAGGTAATTTGTGACGTGGTACCAATGCAAATTAGTCACATACTGTTGGGGAGACCTTGGCAACATGAAAGGGTTGTGCTACATGATGGGTATACGAATAAATACAGCTTGATAAAAGGGGGGAAAGTTTACTCTAATGCCACTATCTCCAACTGAAGCCCTGAAAGATCAGTTGAAAGTGAAAAGTGAGTTTGAGGGGAAAAATAAGAGAGTTGAGGCCACGACCTCAGAAAAAGGAGAGAGAGTGGAAATTAAAGAAAAGAGAGTTGAGGCCACGACCTCAGAAAAAGGAGAGGGAGTGAAAAATAAAGAAAAGAGGGTTGAGGTTCAAACCTCAGAAAAAGGAGAGACTGAGTGAAAAAAGCAAAAGAAAAGAGAGTCTACCACAAAAATGAGTCTATTTGCACTTACTCACGCTAACACACCCCTCCCCAATTCTTTAAAATCTGTTTTACAGGTACTGAAGTCAAACCATGAGCTTAAAACAGGGAAAAAACTTATTGGCACAAATGAGCAGCCCAAAAAGCCAAGAAAGTTGAAGGAAAAAAATGAGCAGCCCAAAAGGTTGAAAGCAAGCACGAGGCATAAGCATGATCAGCGAGCCCAGAAAAGCAGGAGGAGTTTGAAAAGCCGACCAAAAATGGATTCGAGGTCGAATCCTTTTCAAGAGAGGGAGTATGATATGATCCGGACCAGGCATCGAAGGGCAAAGTTGAGACATCGGCAATACGACAGTGATCTACGTGCAAAACGGAGTAAGTTCCATGTTGAAATCGAGCCGAGAAGGCGAAAGGATCAAGCCGAGTCGAGTGATCGAAGTTATTTGGGCAGAAAGGTCATTACAACCGTAACGAAGATCTGTCATGGCCGTAACTCTTATAATCACGGCCGTAAAAGTTATTATCACGGCCGTAACTCCGCCTCGGGTTCAGATGAAGAATTGCAGAATTTCATAGTTACGGCCGTAAAGAATATGGTCACGGTCGTAAATCTTAAGCAGAAAGTCATTTACGGCCGTAAAAGTGTTCATCACGGCCGTAATTGAGGTTTTCCGGATTTTAGGGGATTTTTGATTATTTTCCGTTTTTAATTAATTGTTTGCCTATTTTAGTATTCTAGTTTAATTAGAATTCTATTTTGAGTAGATTAGAGGCTAGGTTATTTTGCTTATTTATATACCTTTCCATTCATTGTAAAGAACAGTTAAGTTGAGTTTGAATTTATGAATTAAATTGAGAGAGGATTCTCTTGTTAAAGGTTGAGGAGTCCTTTTTGTGTTCTTCGAGAACAAATTCGACTTATCAAATATTGTGAAAATATTTGTGGCGTTGAACTTATCAAATATTCGCAAGAATATTTGAAGCGTTTCCAATTAGAATCTTATCAAGGAAATTGACAAGTCCTTGTGGTGTTTCGAAAACCTTGGATCTCGATTCCGCATCGCCAATCTTCATGTCGTGAATCTTGGGTCAAGGTCCTATCGTCAAATCTATCTTTTAATTTCCGTTTATTTATTCATGTTCTTGTTATTTTTCGTGTCATATCTGATCTAGATCTTTCCTAGGGTTTAAATTTCGTTATTCCGTGTTTTCGACGAGATTCCCCCACTGGGATCTCATCAGGTGCTATGGTCTTATAGGATGACTTATCGGACAGCAACGGGAGAAACTCCTTTTGCCCTTGCTTTTGGATCTGAAGCTGTGATCCTTATTGAGGTTGGCATCCCATCAAGCAGAGTACATCATTTTGAAGAAGAGATGAACTCTGAAATGTTACAATCCAGTCTAGACTTGATTGAAGAGAAACGGATAGACTTAGATCTGAAGAACGCATCCTACAAGCAGAGAAGCACCAGATACTATAATTCCAAAGTCAGAGGCTAGAAGTTCTAGGCTGGAGAATTGGTAGTTAGGAAGGTATTCATAGCAACAAAGGAAGCTCAGTAAGGCTCGCTCACCCCATCTTGGGAAGGACTTTATAGAATTAAGAAAACCTTGATGAATGGGGCATATGAACTAGAAACTCTAGAAGGGAGGACTTTACCACATCCATGGAATGCAGAGCATCTCAAGAAGTACTATCAGTAACTGAGAATTCCAAAATATGTAATGACCAATGTGTCATGAGAATATTTCATTGAATACAACTTTTTGCAAAAGCTACTCGCTCAATAGGTCTGTCATAACGGAATCTACGGGTTCCTTAGGACCTCAAGTTATATGCTCAAAAAGTCCGCTATAACGAAATTTATAAATTCCTTAGGACCTCAAGCTATATGCTCAAAAGGTCCGCCATAACGGAATTTATGAATTCCTTGGGACCTAAAAGCTATGTGGTCAAAAGGTTCGCCATAACGGAATTTAAGAATTCCTTAGGACCCACAAATGAGACCCCAAATGCGCACTAAAAGCGCCAAGTCCTTTGTCGGACCCAGTCGACCTGACTGCTCCAGTTAGGTCATACACTTAAATTCTAAGTCTATTCTTTGGACCAACCAGACCTAACTGCTCCATTTGGACGATGAGATGAATTCTACCAATCTATTTCTGACTACACTGACCTGACTGCTTCATGTAGGCAAACAAGTTGAAATTCTACAAGTTTACTTTTAAGAATGCCAACCTGACTACCTCAGGTAGCAAGTTGAAATTATGCCAATTTATGTTTGAACATGCCGACCTGATTACTCCAGTTAGGCAACATGTTTATATTTTTAAAGCACTAAGTTAAAGACTACAACATCCTATCAGGTCGGCTAAATCACTTTATCTTCTTTTGAGAAGTGAGTTTGGAAGAAAAATTGTAAACAAACGAGCTAAATTTAACAATTCCATTTAAACATAAACAAAAGTTGGGCCGGACAAGCCCTTACAGACGACCTGATATAAGACAAATTACAAAGCTATCCCTTAGTCAATGGAACCTCCCCTCGATCCAGTTCGGCCATAGCGTCAACTTGGTCCTTCTTAAGCTTCTCCAGTTCTGCCTTCAATTGGTCCATATTAAATTCGGGGTGGAGCTCCTGAAACCTTTTCACTGCATCTTCTAATGCCATATGATAAGTGTGATATTTACGTTTATTTTATGCACTTATATCCTTGAATAAGTAATAATGTGATTCTATATAAGTATTATTAATGCATTTTATGTTTTATATTGTATAGGATCATAAAAGAAGAGAAAAGAAGAAAAAAAGATCAAAATGCACTCAAAACTGAAGTTTGGGGACTTAGGCGCAAATAAAGTTACGGCCGTAAGGTAGTACAGTCATGGCCGTAAGAGTGTTAACCGTGTTAAGAGAAATCAGCAGAAACACGTTTACGGCCGTAACCTTCAAATGGTGAAAAATGAGCAGAAATCATGTTACGGCCGTAAAGGAAAACTTACGCTCGTAACTTCAAATTTTGAGAAATATGCAGAAACTCATTTACGGCCGTAAAAGAAATGTTACGGCCGTAACTCTCCAGTCAACAATTTCCATATTTTAAATTTTTCCATAATTTTGAGATTTCTTGAGCCCAAAGCTAGGGCACGAAATTAAGGCTATAAAAAGGGGTTCTCATGACAGAAAAATGGTGAAATAATTATTAAAAGAGGAGCGGCTTGCTTGGAGCGTGGAAGAGAAATAAATCCGGAGAAGAAGATGAATGAGATGCAAAATTCTGGGCTTTTCACCATGACTATGCGCGGCTAAGCTTCCATACCTAGTTCGAAGGGGAAGTTGTATTTCATATCAATTTGTTTATTGCTTTTCAAATTAGTAACGTAGTTCTAAATTCTTTATTTTGATTTGTTGGATTCTTACGCGTTTTTAATTCAATCAATGCAATTCTTTACTTGATTAAGTCCTTATCATTTAATTTGTTGTATTGAGATTTGCTATTTTGAATGATTGGATCCGTAATTGTCTTTTTGTTCAAATCATAGTAGCAAGTGGAAATTTAATATTTTCATAGAGAATTCCAACTTAGGTTAATTGTCACGAGCTTGTGTGATTGATAATCTAATTCACCCTAATTCTTCTCAACTTATATAGTTGTTGTCTTAAATCTAAAGAGCTTGTTTTAGGTTATTCAATGGCTAATGTTTTATTAGAGAGCTTATTCTAATTAAATGCAACTAAGGGAGAATAGGAATAGTTAGAACTTATTAACTATTTACGGGTGATAAATCGAAGAAGAAATTGAACTCGCGTTACTTGGAAAGTGATAACATTATGATAGAATACAACTGAACCTGAGAACTAGGACTCGTCAACATTTGATATTTATTCCAACCATTTTAATTGCTTTATTTTATTAGTTAAATCATTTACAAACAACTCAAAACAAAACCCCCCTTTACGATTCTAATTGACATGACACTAAGTTAGTTCCCGTTCCTTGTGGGATCGACCCTTGCTTCCATTGCTACATTCTTAGTAATAGTGAACAAGGAATTTATTTATTATTTTGATGCATTGCGACACGCATCACCGTAATATAGGTATTAGTATGGTCCACCTCGTATTCTTTGGACTCCTTATAGGCCTCAACTGCCAAAGTTAAATCAGATTTAGCTTGTCCAAGGTCTTTCTTGACCAGTCCAAGTTCAGAAACTGCCTCTTCTTTAGCCTTCTGATTGGATTCGGCTTTAGCCTTCAGCTCGGCATTCTCCAGTTTAGCCTTTTCCAGATCGGGAAGAAGTAGATCATTTCTCTATTCGAAGCCTTCGAACTTCAGCTCCAACTCTTTTTTCACCCTAGCTTGTCTCTCTCTCTCTCAAGCCCAAGCGAATGGTTCTGATCTTTGACCACTATGCTTTGACGAATTAATTCATCATGCAACTCCATCTGCTCATGGGCCTTAGCACGAATATGGAACATGTAATTTTGTGGGAGCCCCAAGAAAGCAGAGGTGGCATGAGCAGTGTTTAATAGGTCCATATCTGAAGCCATAGCTTCCTGATTTTTATCCCAGGTCCGCATCACTATGTTAACAAAGTTATGGACACTGTTGGGGAGGGCTTTCAAAGAGTTCAACCCCGGGCATTTTTGTGATCGGATATTCCTCAAGGCTTTAGAAACTTTGCCCTTCAGTTTCGCCATCTCAATAGCCCGGGCTTTATGGATGCCGAAATAAGAGAAGTCCGTGGGATCAGTAGCTGGAGACGAATGGACAGGATGAGCTGAAGTAGTGCGAAGATCGAACTGAGCTGCATTTTCAGAAGAAGCTTGATGATCTGAAAGGACTATGAGATTGGAAGGTGGTGGTGGCAAGATGGTTGGATTTTCTTCTACCACCTTCCTCTTACCGTGAGAAGCCCTGGAAGGGCTTTGTCCAGTTGCTCGTGTCCTACTGGACTGACCTGATTGAGGAGTTGGGCCCATTCCAAGAGGAAGGGTCTTCCCACCAGTTGTGGGTCTCCTTTTCTTATTTCCAGCAAAAGCAGATTAGTCAAAGGGAGGCATGTCTCTTCGTTTGGATTTGGTTGGTCCTATAAAATGGGGAACGGTCAGTACAGGAATAAGTTGTTAATGAACTGAACAAAAACACTTACGAGTGGGAGGAGGATGGAAGGTCGTAGAGGGAGGAACATCAGTGAGCCTAGCTCTGAATAAATTATCTTCAGTAATCAGCTCCCTAAAATCCTTGTCACGTCTATCCAGGTTGCGCGCTACTTGTAGCTGTTGCTCAAATTCTAACGACCTGGACGGATTGGAAAGACCTGCAAAAAAGGGCAAGTAATTAATATTAGAAAGAAGCAGCCCTGAATAAAATCACAAGATCATAAAATATACAATAAGGTTTGTAATAGGTTGGAACTAAGTAGTCCAGGTCGTCACCCAGTCGCCTCCAACAAAGAACCATCGGTCTCGCCATCCTTTAATGGAGTCAGGGACTTCTTCCACTAAATTCCCACCAGTTCAAGGACAGACCATAACGTAATACCAGCCTGAATCTTTCCCATCAGCTCGAAGCTGGTAAATGGAGTCAAACTCACTAGCCCGGGGTGGTGGAAACCCCATCTTACTCCATATGATCAGAAACCCAATGATAGACCTCCACCCATTTGGTGTAATTTGAGAAGGAACAAGTCCCCAATACCTAAGGTAATTGGTGACAGCCCAGGAAAGAAGAAACCTAAGGCCCGCCTCCAGTATCATTCTATTTATGGCTACACACCCTGCTGGAGGCTCATCAGCCTGGTCATCACTCCTAGGTAAGAATAAAAGTATAGAGTCTGGGATCCTAAATTTGTAACACCATTCTATCATATCGTCCTCCGATACTATTGAGGGTGATAGCTGGCCTGCCAGAACCTCGAACTCGAAGTGGACAGAACAACACTAGTAGGGTTTAGTGGGGGACGCTGTATAGGGCGGGGAATTAACAAGGGGTTCGTAAATCGGAGAGGTTGTACCTCTTGGGCTACATCTCTTAAGTTCGATGCACTTGCATCCGACCCGCTAGAGTGAGAACCTAAGTCTGGACTAGAATTCTTGTTACCCCTCCCCCAAGATTCATTCCTAGTGGCTTCGCTATTGTTACCTGAATTACTCGTGATTTTTCTAAGTGATGAAGAAATACTTTGGCAGAAAGACAGATCTGAATCGGAGTTCATATGGTAAGCTGGCCAACCAAGGGTTCACTTCGGACGACGAAATTGAGAGTTTTCTGGGAGCAGCAGAAGTTTCGTGAAGGCAAAAACGTATGAGTTCTTTATATAAGGATGTTATTATCTATCAGTACAGAATTTGAAGAGGCACCTTTAACCCTTCAAAGGGAAATGACAGTTGATTGCACTTCTCTGGCATGGTCAGATCTAGCCACAATGGGCAAATGACACGTGGCAACATCATCATGACTTGAGCTTCAATATTAATTTTCAAATAGCATTTGTAGGAGCGGATCAAAAATCCTTTCAACTCCACTCATAGGGGAAATTGTTAGTGGGCAATCCTACCTGGATGGCGAAACGGATCCGGCCTGACAGTGTTAGGTCGGACAAGGAATAAACCATCTCTAAGAAACAAATGGAGAGGTTGGATCATATTTCCGACCTGGACATGTCAAGTCGGATAGACTTCATTCACTCCCAGCGGTGAATAGACAAGGTTCACTCTTTAGATCCGAGGTGGAAGAGTCAGGTCGGACATTGATTTTTAATGATTGAACGAGGTCATAATTCTTACATGGTAGTTGAAACAGTTATTTAAACATGTAATAAGTTAGAACAGAAAAGTCAACTACCTAGTATTATGCAAGAGTTCAATTAGATTAGTTATGTCGTAATGTCAGATAGTCATGTATTGTAATAAGCCAGCTCATCCATTTTCCCTATAAATATAAAGGAAGATGGCTCATAAAGGGATCCCAACTTTGGTTATTAAAAGCCTAATATTAATATAGTAAATCATAAGTGAATTTCAGATCGGCAAGTCCGAACTGGGGTTCACCTCTTCCTCATACACATTTTTCTCGCATAACTAATATTTACTTATTCTTCTTGCTGACTTGGAATATTTATATTTCAATCTTCAATAGACTCGACTCATGTGATTGGTTGGATGGTTAATTTTTTTTGACTTTGTTGGTTGGGTCTGCTAGCCTATTATTAATTAATTGGGTCTGCGTGACTATTATTTAATTTATTTGGGCTTGCGAGCTCTATTTTGTAGATATGGGTCTGTGCGTCCATTTGATACAGGCATACGTACCAACTGGTATAGGATATAAGTTGCAGTTGGTCACAAGAAGACAACTAGTATAGGATATATGTTGTAGTAGCAGATGAAGATTATTGCATTTAGCATTCGATGATTGAATGCAATGTCCCCTAGGAATTGACCAATTAGGCTTCTTCATAGCTCGAGAAGACTAGATAGATATTGTCCATAATCATCCATAATAATATTATATGTATGATTAATTGCATGTTTAATGTTAGTTAATATACATATGAATGATGAGACCAAACCCCTCACTTAAAATTATATTAAGTCATATGTTTTCCACTGTTATAATGAAAAACCAAAGTTTATTATCAATGTCAGCCTGTTGAGTCACTTAAGGCTACTCGTTGGTAGATATGTTTCTCATTATGAAGTATCAGATACTTCTGAACAATGGGTCGGACTTAACCAAAATCACATCCTTTATTGAGTTAATCAAAAGGGATATAATTTTGGAAGCAGTTTATTAAATTCTTATTAATAGTTTAATACAAAGTGTCTTCCATTGTTATAGTAAAAAACCAGAATCCACCATCGATGCGGTTTGTTGAGTTACTCAAGGCTGCTAGTGGGAAGGTGTGTTTATCACTATGAAACATAAGATATTTCTGAACCATGGATAGGATTTAACCGAAATCTATCTTTTGTTGAGTCACTCAAGGAGATGAGATTTTGGAGGCACAGTCAAGTAAATACATAAGATGTATGCAACAAAGAGTTGTCTATACTTGATGATCTTGGAATCACATGGAGATGTAATTGATAGGAGTATCTACCTGGATGTTTTATTAGGGCTTGTTGAGTCACTCAAGGTTCTAATAGAACAAACGGGGTTCTAGCCCACTGTGAATCTAACAAGATTTTATGAGATTAATGTAGAGGGTCATTAATTCCAGTAAAATAGTAGGAGTAATCAATTTAATAAAAGACCTTATTAAATTGATTTATGCATGATAATACATGGTTCTATTTTAATTTATTATTGTTGTTGTATGAGTTGTAAAATTTGAGTTATTACTTGAACTTGAACAGTATTATTGATGTTGAGCAAGTTCATCGGACTGACAATCCTTGAATTGACTTGAATTGGCGTCGTCCTTTGAGAACTGGTCTCAAATACGATATGATCAAGAATACTCTTCTCGAACATGCCAATAATAGGACATTAAATTTATAATTGCAAGGCTTCCTTAACTGAACTGAAGAAGTGAGAAGTTTGGTGAATCTTCTACTTCAGTTTTCTATTTAATAGAGGTTAAATCTACTTAGCCAATCGAATATTAGATATCGATAATATACAATGGCTAAAAGTAGTATAATTGCGAAAAACGGTGATATACCTACTTGTAGGTAATAAAGCAAATGTTGCTTGAACAACTTAAGTAGCTATAACCTATCTTTGCCTTCTCATTTAGTTTAAAATTAGACAATTTTTAATTATAGTTCTTATAAAGAACGACACTTCCAGTTCATGTTTGGACATGAAGTGATTAGTTTACATTCTGAATATTGATAAGGTAAAGAAGAAGTTATAATTAAATCTGGCACTTGACTAATTCAATTAATAGAGATATATGTATATCTCACATTGGAGGCAAATTGAAAAGTCAATTTTCTTGAAAAAGGGAAAAGTGGGATGATTGATCCACTAAGCCTGTTATATTCGGATGTAAGTGTGCATATGTCAGATTGGTCTTTAATCATTAGATAACCATGATTGTCATTATTATATATAATGAAGTTTATATCTGAAAGTTTGAAAAGCTCAAATAATACAGATATAAATTAGGAGGCCAAAATGAGAAAAATATTCTAAGCATATAGATTTGATCAAAGTGAAGAATATTTTATAGTGATTCACTTCAAGATTGTGTTATGAGAACACAATTTTCGCATAAATAACCATTTTGCATACGCCTCAACACAATGACGAATCTGAAAGGACAAATATTGCAATTGATGCAATCATTGATGAAGCCATGCAAAATCTCCAAAACCATTTCTGGAGCTTGCATTGAATACTTTATGTTACACACTTAGTCGTGTTCCATAAGAATCGGTTGGTCCATAAAGATATGGATTTCAGTTGTCAAATCATCCTATCGTTAAGATTTGAGAACTTAATACTTATTAAAAGTATACCAAATTTGGATAAGCAATAGCCTTAGTCCAATATATATTTGTAGGATATCCAAAAGATGGTTGGATATTATTCATACATTTTTATCGAGAAAGAAAGTCTATCTCGAATTCTGTTAATATCTTAAAGAAATAGTTCATCTAAGAGAAGACGGTGGGAGTAAAAGTAGAACATGAAAGAGTTCGTGATAACACATATATACTTAACCGATTAAATAAACTAGAATCTGTGCTTACATTGGATAAGGTACAGATAATTGCTTGGAACATGCATGCTACTCAGGATGTAGTGACGACCGAGAACGCACTAGCTCCATGTAAAGATATTAGGATCATGTATACTCCATTGAGTTACACATCCTTGATTGCTGATATTGTATTAGTCATCAAGGATAATGAGTCTATATTTATATAGAAGCTAAGTCAAATGTTGACTAAATGAGATGGCAGGAAGCCATAGAATCCGAGACAAAAACAAGTTTTGGAACTTGTTTGATTTGCCTGAATGGGTAAGACCCATAGGCTGTAAATGTGTTTACTTTGAATCAATTCAGATTCTGCTTGCGGTAGCAACATGCTATGATCATATGATTTTTGAATCCTTAAATATATGAACATAGTATACTAGATACAAAGATCTAATTATGGATTAAAGCAAGTCTCGCAGAGCTAGATTCTTAATTTTGATGAGATAATCAGAATGTTTGATTTTATCAAAAATTGTAGATGAATCATGTGTGTATATAAAAGGTTAGTGGAAGTGTTCAGTATTTCTGATACTATATGTACATGACATATTATTGATAAGAAATTAAATCTCTAACCTTGAAAGTGAAAGTGCAATTATTTAAATTTCTCCATGATGGATGAGAAATAAAACCTTCAATTTGGGAACCAGAATCTATAGAGATGGATTTGAAAAGTTGTTTTGATTTCTCAATCCACATACATATATATAATGCTAATGTGGTTAGCATAGAAGAATCCAATGTAGGATTCAATCTCAAGAGCCATGGGATTAATCTTCTTAAAATGATGTTTAGAACACATCTTAAGAGAATGATGTAGAGAAGATACTTAATTGTTTGACAATAAGATCTTCTTAAACGCGACGCTATGTACGAAACCTTTTGTATTATTGAGTACACGAGAAGCACTAATTATACAATAGACATGAAAAGAAATGTAGACTCACAGTCTTTAGGAATAGAGATACCATCCTTTAGTCCGGGAAATGATGAAGGAAATATTCATTCTATTTGTTAACTAACTCGTAGTAGTGGTGTGATCAGTTTGAAATGGTTCAAACAAGGGAGATCGCTAACTATACAACCGACACCAAATACATAAGTGCTTGTAAAGCAATCTCGATCCTTAAGTTCATTAGTGAACTATAAGTGTTCCTAGCATTGTATCTCCAGTAATGAGTACTGTGACGACAATGGAGCCATCGCGCAAGCGAGGAAACTGGGTCTTATCGATGATCTGAGAATGTATTGAGGAACTACTATCTCATTCGAAGATTGTAGAAATAGAATTCATACCCACTAACCTTGAGAGTGTTGAATATGTGAATAGTCACATATCAGGGATCCACCTGTAAAACTACTATCCCAACAGGAATGTGATTGTCATATAAACTCATAGGTCAAATGAGTTATTGGATTTAGTGGGAGTATGTTAGTGTTATGCTCTAAATTCAATCGCTGAGATAGCATAACCCATATTATCATTGTTACAGTAAAGAAAAATTTATTATTAAATTAAGTTTAACTCATTATTTATATAATAGAGTCCGTAGAATAAGTTTAAGTAACTTGTAAGTCACAAGGTGTTGTTACTGTAATATACAAGTCATTATTAAATTGTCCCTAGTTGAAGTAACAACAAGATACATATATTATTGTTGCAGTTAGATTTGCATGTGTTGCATTTCTTTCTTATGAAAAAAGTAGCTTATCTCACATGCTAGAATGTAGAGGGACATTCGAATGAACACGTGGATGCATTGTTAAATGAACAAAGTATTGGATGATTCGCCTAGAGATTCCACATGAATAACTATCCAAGCGTCAATGATGAATCTCTAATGCGCGGTTGTGGATTTGGTTCTTTGACTTGAGGATGTCATAGAATCTTATTTGAGGATTATTATGCTTTGGCGAGCGTTGATGTTGACTCTTGAGAGGGAGTCATCAGGATGACGCCTTATGGGTATAGTGAGAGTTATGTGAAGGTTGTGTATGTCCAATATGAGGATTCGTCACTCCTGGATAGTAGGAGATCATAACCCGTATTTCGCCCACTTAAGTTGATGTAAAGTCCTCGGAAAGGGTGAAGTTATGAGTTGAAAAGATGTTTTCAGTCATAACAAGATCAACTAAGATAAGAGGTGAATAAAATTAATGGTTGAAATGAGATTGACGATATCCATATCTCTTAATCAATTGAGTTATATTAATGAAGAGATTATATTTCCACGGTAACCGAACATAAACTGGTTTTGTCATATCCACATAACATTTCCATTCACATGAATTGCCTTGATACATTACTAGACGTCAATCTTGGACTGCGACGTGAATTAATAGATCTTGGTGAATCGATGATGAATTAGAAATAGAGATTTCAATTCATCTTATTCCAATCCGATTGGAATAATAACAACAAGACGTTGCCATCGTGAATGGAACCTGTTGGGTCACACACAAAAGCAAGAATTAAGCATCTGGAATTGGACTTGTACAAGTCGGAGATTGTTGGAATAGTGTCCAAGCCCAATTAGTTGGGCCGGACTTGGGTTGGTTCAAGTCCATTATCTCTACCCTAATTAGGTTTAGTGTAAACCTATAAATATTGGATTAGTCATAAGACTATAGGGGCTTTGAGTCGTCTTTTTGGTTGCTAGCACAACCTCTTCCAGATCCTAGCTTGCTGTGTGGATCACTTTCAGAGGTTGGACATTTAAACAGCCGTGGTGACGAGATTTCTACATCCTGCACCAGAATTCAGATCCACGAGATTCATCAAAGGTACAATTCGAATCACAAATTCTATCTAAGTACAAAGTTGATCCGGGTTATGATTTCGAGTTTCTTTTAATTTCTGCTGTACATGTATGACCTGAAACCTTACATCAATAATGTATTCCGTTGATGTGTTCGGTGATTGCATCAATTCGGTGGACTCAGGCCAATCATTTCGAGCAATTTGTGTCCCTTCTTGGTCAAGTCACAGAGGACCCAAGACCATGCTCCAGTACCATGTGAAAGATTGATTTTCTTTTATATCATTTCCTTCAAACCATTTAAAGAATATATAGATACAGTAATAGATTTTC
This sequence comes from Ligustrum vulgare, assembly GCA_963555705.1. Taxonomy (NCBI): domain Eukaryota; kingdom Viridiplantae; phylum Streptophyta; class Magnoliopsida; order Lamiales; family Oleaceae; genus Ligustrum; species Ligustrum vulgare. The sequence continues at coordinate 39,987,390 of OY743172.1, read as the reverse complement.
GAGAGCCATTCTTAGTATGTACAATATCCGTGGTTAGATTCACGGTTGACACTTGAATTAAAATATCTATATACTAATGAGTTAAAAAAAGAGAACCCCGAGTTTAATATTTTTTTTAAACCTTCAATTTAAAAATGTAATTAGGGGAGAAATGATCTAATATGTCAAATATAAATAAAATGAATACATATACTTATCTATAACTGAATATCATATGAGTTAGTTGATAATCATTCTTTGGACGACAATGTCCTCAATAATATTTCATAATGCTTGATTTTTCCCTCCATCATCGTTGTCGTTGTCGTCGTCATCGTTAATAAATTCTCAATTAATAATATCAGTAATGGGTTCTCATATAAATATTGAACTCTTCAAATTCATTAATTGGAACATATTATTTCCCTAGATTCATTAATTAATCTCGCATTGTATTTACTTGATATATTGATTATTTATTGAATCATGTGTGTTGGGAAGAACATGCACGAATATAAATTAATATGTCCTTTTGTTTTAGAATGTTCCTCACTTCTCGAACGGAAAAATGATGAGTGAATAATATGCAACATATCTCAATGATGGAAAACTAGTTCTGATTTTGATTATGTACATAGACAACTCTGTTCAAGATTTATTTTTCATGTCTTATTTTTTCTTATTCTTTACTTCTATTTTTTCTTGGCTTCAATATTTGTGTATGTAAATGGCTTGAGTAATTTAATTCATTGCAACCTATGGTGTCTATATAAACGTAATTTTAGTTGGTTGTATACGTTGAGATAGTTCAATTTTTGATTAAGATGTAGACAATATCATTCAATACTTGATAATATTGCAATCTCAATTTTAAGAGTTCTGAAATTTATTACTCACGAGAGTTAGTACGGATAGAGGGGACTTAAGATCAACTTTACTCTAATTATAACAACATTAAAATGAAGATATCAATTTTACAAGTTAAAAAAAAAAAAAAAATTCACTTTACCACCATTACAACCGTTGATAAAAATTATTAATAGATTCTCCACTTTCGATAATTCTAGGAGTCATTAGAATTCTTTAGAAAGGTTAACTATTCGTTTTCACGATACCAATCTTGTTGTATTTTTAAAATTTCGTTTGGTAAGTTGTTTTCGTTTGGTAATCGTACTTTTTTTGTTTATAAAGTAGTTTATAAACTACGCAATTTTTCAAAACGCTTTTTAATTACAAAAAATTTCTCTTTAATTTTCAACCATCATTTTTTATTTCAAAATCATAAATAAATCAGTTTATAAATCAAACAGTGTTACCAAACAGAGGAAACTTATAAATAACACATTACTTCAAACTATTTTTAAACAACATATAATTTTTTAAATCACTTTTTAATCACATGTTTTATCTCGATAATATCATATTTTTTGTTTTATAAATAAAAAGAAATTTACTAGGCTAAGAAGTTGTTTGTTGTAGGGAGTTTTGGAGGAATTTTGAAGTTTTGGAAGGACGTATGACTTAAAAATTATTGAAAGGTATAAACAGAATATGATGTGATTGAAAGAAAAATGTTGAAAAAAGTGATGACCAAACATGCTTTAAAACCAAAGTTGAATCCGCAAACATGAAAAAAAAAAATTCAAATGACGAAATGGGCGCAGAGCCGTTGACATCCGTTGCACAATCAAGAAATGGTCCCTAAGGATTGCCATGTGTTGAATTATTACTGGCTTTACAAAGAACCCCACATATGATTTGATTTTCTATTTTTGTTTTCCATTTTCCATCTTTCAATTTTCAAAGCTTTCAATTTTGATCATCGCAACTGAAAGGTAAAAACCCTAATCTCTTTCTTAAGGGAGTTTTTTTATATCGATCTTGAGTTTTTATTTAAATTGAAGAACTTTAATAAGGTTAAACCTCATATTCATTTGATTTCTCAAGAAATCGCGAGACTCTAAGAATTTTGATATATACTGCAAGAACTTGATTTTCTTAGACTAGTTTAATTTCTCACAAAATCATAAGACTTGGCAAAGTTATCTGATGGATTTCTCTGATACTTTCGGTTAATTTTCTATGGATATTCTGAATTCTCTTGCGAATAGTCTTGATATATAAGCAGAGTTTTACTTTATACATGGGGACTTTTGATCTTTTATTTAGACGAGTCCTTTACTCGTGAAGAATTTTGTTACAGTTTTGGTGATTACCTCGTGTTGAGTTACAATTATAAATAATCAAGACGAAATTACCATGAAAATTTTGAATCTTTAACTTATTTTTGCAAGAGAGGAGCGTCTGGTATTATATTATTGTCTTTTGATATTAGAATGCTTATATTTGAAATTGACTATGCTAATGATTATTATCCTTATTTGGTGTTTTCTTTTCATTCTAATACTGAAATAGGTTTAGTAGATTTATTTTAAATAAGTATCTGGTGCCACTTCAAATGCCTTCAGTTGTTTCTCCCCCGTGGCAAGAGAAGGCTAGTGATTTCTTTCAATCTTCAGGTAATTTCTAGTCATTTCTACATTTTAGTGGTTATCTTTATATTTTCTTTTTATGTGCCAGCAGTGTAGATTAATGCCCTACTTTTAGTGCACAGGGGTGAAGCTTAAAGAAGCAGGGGAATCTGCAGGAACTTTTGTGGGGGAGGTTGCGAAGGATGCAAAAGGAAATGTTGCTGAAGTGGCAGGGAAAGTTGGGTCAGTGGTCAAAAGCCGGTGGACGCTTCTTCAACAGCCATCTACAAGACATGCCATGCAGGAAAGGCTTATTTCTGCTGCTGCAAGTACCAGCATGTTTTTACGGAGGGGAGTTTCAGAGACGAAAGACAAGGTTGTTGTCGGGAAGATAAAAGTTGAGGAGGTAATACATACGGAGAACTGATGTTGGAATTCACTGAAAATGTATTTTAATAAATAGATGAAGTAGAAAATGAAAATGAACGTAAACTAGTGCATGTGCCACGTGCCAGTAAATGAATGAATTAAGTGAAGAACAAGTTAGATGTTTGAGGCATGTTCTGCATAAGCCAAAAGAAGTTCCAAACCATGAAAAATGATGTTGCTCAGTAGCATGTGTTAGAAGATGGAATTACGAACAAAAATTAAAATTTCCCAATGTGGTTGCAAAAGATTTGGTTATGTCAGACATTTTGGAAGAAGTAACTTCTCGTAAGCACAATGGTGAAAAATGAAGTCAACCCGAAGTTTATATGTAGTGAGGCTTAGCTTCTTATTTTTGTTATGACTTAGAAAAGAAGAAAGGAAAACGAAAACGAAAAAAGAACAAAAAATAAAAAATAAAAATAAAGAAGAATAATTTATGTCTATCATATTGATCCAATTGCATCCTTTTTTTGTTTGTAATTGAATTGGGTATATAAATTTGTTTGCTTTGCCATAAAAAGCCTGTTGAATCATTTATTTGTTTTCGTTAAAGGGTTTCCTGACTCTACGGGATTATGGTGGATAGAAACTTATTAGTCCATTACAGACATTTAATATCCTTTTGGTTTTTCGAACATGATCCCTTGTACTTTAACTGAAGGTCAGGTGCTCTAATCTGTATATTCAACAATAATTAGCAAATGACATAAAATTGGTGTCATCCTTGACCTGCTTTCTTTTAAAAGGTATACACAACATTAGCCATCCTTTTTTTTTATAACATGGTTTAGCCACTTGTCTTCATCCTATACTTATCTGGCTGTCCCGTGACTGAAAATAACTCCTGAGACACTGGATAGGAGAAACTTGTTATTCTGTTCACAAACTGTAACTAAATTTGAAACTGATGTTATCAATAGTAATTCTATGGAGAAACAATGTCAGTTTCCATATTAATTATAAATTTGTATAATAACACGGTATTATCAGAAATTTATACCTCATAGATTTTTAGGATCAGATAGATTTGTTGTGGTATTTACAGTTATGGAGAATAAAAAGTACTCGTGGTTAGATTGGATGTCCATGGTACACTTTTTAGGATCAGATAGAATTGATATAGGTATTAAAGTTTAGGAGAATAAAAGGTACTTGTGGTTAGATTGGATGTCCTAGCAGTGGGATATAGCTCCCACCATCTTTGTTCTGAAGCACTTCTCCTTTGCGTTGGACACATGATTAAAGTACGCAGAATGTGCTTCATACTTGATGAAGATAAGCCTTTTTACTTTAAAGTCATGAAGGTGTATTCATGATATAATAATCATTATACAGGTAGCCAAGAAGACTGCACAGAAAAGCAGGATTCTCCTTACTGATATTGAGCGATGGCAAAAAGTATGTGCTTCTTGAAAAAAAAAAAAAAAAACTTTCTTTTTCCATTTAAGTTGCTGGAAATTGAAGTTTTCCGATTCTCTTTTTTGCAGGGAGTTGCTAGCACTGATGGTAGGTTTTTTTTTTCTACTTTGATCGTCATGTTAACTAAGATCCCTGTCCAAGAATTTCAATTGGAATCAGTTTTTGTTTGGGTGTTTTTTTTTTTTTTTAACATCATCACTATCTTCGGGCAAAAGTAAAACTAATTTCATCAATTTGGTTTTCAACTTCAACACTTGTATCATATGTTTTTGCTGCTAGTCATGCCTTCTATTAACAGATTGCATTACCTAGCATTTTCTATATCTAACTAGACCAGAGTATCTGCAGTCTCGAAATATAATACCTAAATACTTTAATAGACCGTCACATCATTTGTTCACCTCAGTTTTTGGAGTCCCAATTGAGATTACTGTCCAGCGCCAAGATTCCTCGAGGCCGATTCCTTTTATATTAGTGAAGTGTGCAGATCATCTCGTATTATCAGGTGATATGATTTAAACATAAACAATCATTTAATAGCAGAGGTTTGCGTCACTTAATACCAATTTTGGTGAAGAGGATAACCTTAAATGATTTGTGGTTTAGGACTGAACTCACAAGAGTTGTTCAAGGCCCTAGGAGACAAAAAGGTGATTCGGCAGTTAGTTTCCTTGTACAATCAAGGTAATGTAGGCTTTAAGATATGTTTGGCATTTTTTATTTTTTTTCAACTATGTATTCTACTGTACCTGCAACTTTCCTCCCCTTTTAACCACACATTCTCCAAAAAATATTATTTTTTTCCTTGGAAAAATGTGTGCCGAACAAGCTTTAAATGTTATTTGCATCACTCCACTCACTGGGTTTTTTGCATGTTCAGAACCGAATGCATCACTCCCAGAGGGTGTAAATCCAGTTGATGTAGCAGCTCTTATGAAGTGTTACATTGCAAGCCTTCCTGAGCCGTTGGCAACCTTCGAGCTATATAATGAAATCAGAAATGCTCGCTCTAGTATACATATGATGAGAAATATATTGAAGAGGCTTCCAACTGTCAACTATATGACTCTGGAATTAGTTACTGCACTTCTACTCCATACTAGTCAGAAGTCTCTTCTCAACAAGGTACACTGTCAACTATGCCTTTGTTTGATGAGGATTAAAATCAGATTTTTAGCGAATTTTGATAAAATTGATGAATTGTGTGGTTACAAGTTGTGAGGCTCATGATATTAACATATGTTGTTGAAATTAATTGTTGACTTTGACTTAGATTAAAATCTAGATTTTAATTTCCACCAAACAAGGGCTATATGACTCTGAAATTAGTTACTGCACTTCTACTCCGTACTAATCAGAAGTCTCTTCTTAACAAGGTAGACTCCCCCCAACCCCTCTCTTCTCTCTCTCTGGGAATGCATGCCTATGATAAATAACTTGTTGCTTATATTGCCTGGTATAATTTAATTTGGGAGCATACATGATAATAAACCTAATTGGCTTTTTCCCAATATTATCCTATCTCTAAAATGTTTAACTTTGAATGGCTCATGTTCATGCGGCTTTTTGGGTTGGCCAAAAATCAATTTTTTTTTAGATGTTGGTAAAAGTTCAAAAAAAATGTGGCCGAAAAGTTGATAAAATTTATGAATCCCATAAAATGTGTGGTTAAAAATGAGTTTTAAAAAATTGGGGCCAAAAGGGGCTAACCCTGGTTGAAGGATTGCTCCTGTCCCATATGTGTTGTTCTGTTAGTTTATATACCATGCTCTGGTACTCTCACATTCTCCCCTTTCTATTTCATCTCCTGTATGTAAATACTTTTGAAAAGTACTTCCAATAATTCTAAGCCAATCACATATAGTACTTTTGAGTTTCTTTGCCAAGTTCTAGCACAAGACAGTCCAAGGATTTACACAATTGGACACAAATTCTCCCTCCAAGGCATCACAGCTACTACTACTAAGGATTCCCACTTTTGTTCATTATTGCATGGGAACTCTTGCATACTTGACAGATTCAGGCACCACTGTGCCACATCGTTATAGGAGTACCCGGACTATCCCTTGCCTACTTTTTACTGCCCTTGAAGTACAGTGCACTCAATGATAAGTTCTGTGTTGATTTTCAACATACCATAACTTTCGCCGTTAATCTAAGTTGGTAAAGCCGTACAGGTTTTGAAGATTTATAAGAGTAAATTGTGTAGTTGAGGATCGTAGCTAAAGAAAATATAACTAGTGGCTTTTTTTTGGCTTCAGAGTGGCTTATACTTTGTTATGCAAAATCAAAAATCAATCCAACCATCTGATTATTCACGTTCTATTAGTACGTATAAGTGTTTGATTTTTTTATTTTTACTGTACAAACATGCTCAGACATTGCAAACTTCTTTCAGATGGATGCCCAGAGCCTTGCTGTGGAAATGGCCCCTATCATTATGTGGCAAAAGGGACAGAGGCCAGAACTCTACAAACAGTTTTGGACTCGTCCATCAAAACTTGATTCTAAGACAAGTGTTGATTTTGCCTCCAACTACAATACATGGGACATGCTTGCAGGTGATTGCAATTGGCATTATGTGCCCATGCAATACTTCTTTCTATTGCAAATCTTTTACTTTGTTCATAATCTTGCTTATTCAAGAGCTAGACAAAAATCGCAGACAGTTAATCTTGTGAAATACCTGCTGACCTTCAATGACTTTTCATAACCGGTGTATATGTAACTTTTAAATTCAAAGCAGCAAGAATTGATTTGACTGGTGGGTTTCTATAACATAAGAGAACAGCATAACAAATAACTCCCTGATAATAGGAAAAAAGAAAACTCTACCGGAATGGATGAGTTGGATGACCTAGGAACCTAGTTGTTTAACTTTTCGAGTCAACCAGGATAAGTGACGATAATGTGGTAAGAAAATAGTAATTTTTAAATTTTGCTCTATGGCTTTTCTACCGAACAAGGGAACTTCTAGTCGAATAAGTTGATGCACTCATGAAATGTTTTCTTGCCGTATTTCTATCTTCAAGTGGAAATATTTGAGTACTATGTGCATGTTATCTTAAAATTTGTTTTTCTGCATGCAGAAGAAGATGAAAATACGGACAGATCTTCCTCTATTCCTTTGGATGATGAATTGCCAGTTGATTTAGGTGCTATTGAAGCCATACAGTGCTTGATCCAACATCACAACGCGATTTTCACAGATGCAAATGAAACTGTTTGGAGATAGTTTGGGACAGACATTCCAAATAGTGCACAGATTATTAGATTTGACTATCTATCCTTGCTATATATAAAGGGAGGATAATTGGTAAGTATGAATGCAAAATTTATGAAACTGATTTTGTAAGTGTGAATGCAAATAAGGATAGTTGACAAGTGTGAATGCAAAATGTGTGTGTGCGTATATATATATATATATATTAATTAGCATATAATAAATAGGAATTTATATTTGTCTTTATAATGTTGAAAGAGTCCAATGATGTTTTTTTTAACATTTTCAAATGCATTCTTAATTTATTAAATTAAAATGCACGTTGTAAGATTTTAAGAAAATAACATATATATTTTGTAAATCTCATACAAAACAGTTAATTACATTACTGTTATGGATGATGCGTTGACTGCATTTGATAACGCATTTAGTGCAATGAGAAATGAAATTGAAATTATTAAGGATGATTAATTTTAATACTTAACAATAGTCCATTTAACAAAATCTTGAATTTCGTGAAAAAAAATGAACGATAATTAATGATTGAAAGTAAAGTCAATGTAAGCTAACACGAGACATTTCTTACCAAAGAGAACACTTGAGTTCGAGTCCATAGGTGAATTGGATTGGGTTGAGATTTGGATCTTTTTGTATATATGTTCAAAAAATAATTAAAAAAATAATTAAAAGTAATAATAATTAAATAATTTTCATTGATAGTATGAATGACATGTTCTACCTCCAAAAATTTCTATTAAAAAGGTGTTTACATTTATTGTTGTAATTAATAATAGTTTAATATCAATTATTTTTTAAAAACGAAGCTACTCCAAACCATTTGCAAATATCTACTATTTTTGATAAAAATAATATCAATTTCTTTTATGAATAACTTCATTTTATTGTGAAAAAATTAATAATCATTTATTATTTAAATAAATAAATTAACTTTTATTATTCAAAGAATCTATTATAATTTGAAGTAGTTTTATTATTTTTTATGCATTTTGTATACGGGAAAAAATTATGTATAATCTTTAAGATTTTACATATACTTATCGAAATCGATATTGTTGAATAACAACTTCCATGATTCGTATGGGAGAAATACTAGTGAACAATAACATCTTGAAATGGATAATATGAATATAAATAAATCCAATAGCTGATGTTTTACTCCAACAATTAGAGTCTGTTGTGCTATCATGTATATTTTTTTCTGTTGAGAATAATAGATTTGGATTTCATATGTTATTTTTTCCCCTTTTATTTGAGTTTTATAGTTTGTTTATGTGCTAAATTCCCCCAAATTTCTTTGCATAACTTTTTTAGGAGCATTTGAACGAATAATTATTTTTTGGTATGATAACTGAAACTTAAGTATCACTGATTTTTAAATTTGATTACTTAAAAAAAATTTAATCACTGAAATTTACTTTCTTCAAAACAAGTATAATAATATGATACTTATGATATTTTTAAAGTATTACAACATGATCCTTACCATACTTTTCAATTTTTGTATTACAACGTGTTCAAGTTTTTATGATACTTAAGGAGCGTAATTTAGTATTACAACTTGACACTTTCAACATTTTATGACACATTTTCACTATAATGTTAATGAAAGTTCAATGATGACATCTTCAAATAACACACTCATTTTGGAGTAAATCGTTGGAGCCTCGTCAGAAGAAAAAAGGAGAAGGCATTGGTGGTGACGTGAGGTTGGTGGGAATATTGAAGGTTTGAAGAGAGAGAATGAAGAAAAAATCAGTTTAATATTAATGTATGTAAAATGCACTTGATGGATGTAAAAGTGGTATGAAGTGCAATTACATTTAAAAAAAAAAAAAAAAAATTAATTCTTAGGTCCAATTTTGAAATAATTTGGGGGAAAAATACACAAAACATGCGATTACAATACCACATTTCAAATGTAAAGAAATAAATTTAAAACTTCAAAGATCAAGTTGTAAATAATATAATTAATATATATTATAGATCACCCACCCCAATATTCCATATCCAGTGTATCGACAGTCATCATCATTGTACGACACCACTACTTCCACCATCAGTGCCATCGCCTCACCACCACCACCACTGTCACTACCACTACCACTGTCGTCGTCGTCGCTATCGCTGCCACCACCACCGTCGCTATCTCATTTTCTATGCACCACCACAATCACCCACCATCTTCAACATATTGTCACCACCATGCACCACTACCACAAACACCATTGTCGTCCTCATCTCCGACGCACCACCATGGTGGCCCCCGCATATCACCACTGCCTCTTTCACCTAAAAATCAACAAACTCAACCACTTAAACCATTAAAAAATTGTCTATTTTCAGAATTGAGAATCATTTAGAATAAGATTTGAAATATTAACTGTGACCATTTTTTTTAGATATGTGATCAATGAAAAATGACTTGTGATCTGAACATTTTTGAAGTATGACTGTAACATAATACATTAAACAGGTTGCGACTTACATTTTTGAAGTGTGACCAATTTATTACATTAAATGTGACATGTGGCCTGAAAATTTGAAGATGATTTGTGACCTATTACATGATTGTGACATGTGACCTTACCACAGCCAACACTACGGCTACACAAAAAAATCGTCAAACCCAAACCAAACAAAATCGCTAATTTTTTTTATAAAAAAATTTATTTTAAATTTACATTTTTTTCCCAAAAAAATCAAAATTATCTAATGAATTAAAGTTCTCATCCAATGTCCAACCACAAAATTATATTAACCTATAACCCACACCACTTTTAAACCACATACTTCAACCCTAAAAAGCCTATTAACCTATAACTCATACCACCCTTAAACCACATACTCCAGTCCCCAGAATTCAAAACCAAACCCTACGTTCCAACTTCCTAATTCGATCAGTTATTTTCTATTTTTCATTTGTCTTCCTTACTTCATTCCAACTTTAAGTTTCGCTCCACTAATCTCAATTAGATTCTTAGAACAATCGACTGAGACGATATGTGTACTTCTAATTTCTTCTTGCATTTGATTTTATTTTTGAGAGTTGGGAGATTTTTCGATTGATATCAAAATGTTCGAATCAGGGTAAGAACTTGAATATCACATGTTTAAGTTTCTTCGCAAGCAATATTATTTAATTATTTCATTTTATTTTTCAGAATTTATTCTTTACTGAAACCTGAAATATGGACAACAAAGTTAAGGCTAGCAAAAAGAGGGATAAGGTAAGATGTAATTATTGTGGAAAAATTGCTAGACTAGAAATTTATGGAATCATATCACACATTTATGTAAGAAGTATCCATATATGATTTCAGATAAAAAGCAAAAAAGAATGACTAACAATTATGTGTCTAAGACTAGTGATTTTTCTAAGGATCTTGGTGACGGTGACCTATCAATTTTGTTCAGAAAGAAGGTAGGGAACAAATAAAATGTAATTACAATTGTTTTTTTAGCTTCATATTTTTATTTTGAATTGGAAACAAATACGAATGAATTTAATATCTAATATTATTAATTTTCGTATTAGCTTATTTTACCTTTATATATTAAAAAATATGAATTAATTTAACATCAATAATATATTATATTATATCGACAAGTAAAAATTGAGAATTAAAACTGAATCAAGCCGTGGAAAATAATTTGATTTGGTTTGTAAAATGGATTGATTTGATTTAGAAAAATGTCAAATTGCTTAAAATAATTTGATTTGAAAATATGTGAAAAATCGCTCGATTTGGCGTTCACCCCCCCCCCCCCCCCCACCCGACCAACACCATCATCACTGTCCCACGACTCTCACTACTACCCCACCACCGCCTCACACCAAATCTTCACCACCACCACCGAGCCGCACAAAACCGCAACCCACCATCACCACTTGCACCAATAGCCATACAAACACTTAAATCGCACCAGAAAATAACAACCATCAACAAAATGAATGAAGAAACACAGATGTAAATGATCGGAAGAAATGAAACAGAGGTAAGTTGTGCCATCGCGGCGTTGCTGCTGCAACAAGACTGAGTTTAGCGTGGAAATTAATTGGCGGGGACCGGATTTCGCCGAGTGGAGTTGAGCTTGGATTAGCGGTGGTGGTTGGAAGATACTTTCGCAGATGATGATTTGGGGAACGATTTCAATGTTTGTGTGTCTTGATTTGAGAAACCCCTGCTCTCCATCCATGAATGTAGTGGAGTGGACATCTGATAAGGAAAGGTCCAAACAGTAAATTCAAGTTGCAAAACGAAATTTTGCTTTTGTTTTCATGAGAGAGGCGCTGACCGTAGATAATTCTTGACGAAGATAAGATGCCAGTTGCCAAGTCCAAGTTTCCTACTTTTCTTAGAAAACACTCTTCAAATTGTTTTTTAACTCTCAAAATTTGTACAGTTAAAGCATAAATTGAAGAAGCTTCTGCGTTCATGCCTTTTTTTCTTGCATCCATAGTAGAACCTATATATAATCCTTGTGGATCATTGAAATAAATACATATAATAGAGAGAAAAGAGAGAGAGAGAGAGAGAGAGAGAGAGAGGGGAAATGGCAGATTTATTCATTGAGCAGGCAAAGCAGTATTCAGTGGGAAGGCCTAGTTACCCACAGGAATTGTTCCAATTCATTGCATCAAAAACTCCATCTCAAGATCTTGTTTGGGATGTTGGTACTGGAAGCGGCCAGGCTGCAGCATCTGTGAGTCTTTCTCTCTCATACCGTACAATTTAGAGCTAATTTTATTTTTTAGTCACTAATTATGTTTCGTCACTAATTTTGTGAAATGTGTGGTTCTCTCATGAAATATGTGTTTGAAATTAATTGTTGATTTTGACTTAAATTAAAATTTAAAATTTAATCATTATAAAACGAGGGTTATATTAAAATCAGATTTTTAGCATATTTTGATAAAATATGGTGAAATGTTATGGGCTAAAATTAATTATTCACTTTGACTTAGATTAAAATATGGATTAAAAGAACTACCAAACATGGGCATATTGTAGTAGATGAATAGACACTTCAAGTGGGATCTACCTATATATCGACTTAATGTGAACCTGTTTATTGATTTTTGATTTTTCAGTTAGCAAAGATCTACAAGAATGTGGTGGGCACAGACACAAGCCAAAAACAACTTGAATTTGCTGCTAAACTTCCAAATATAAGATACCTATGTACACCTCGCAAAATGTCCATTTCTGAGATTGAACACACCATTGCACCACAATCCAGTGTTGATTTAGTGACCATTGCTCAAGCCATGCACTGGTTTGATCTTCCCACTTTCTACCAACAAGTGAAATGGATATTGAAAAAACCTAATGGAGTAATTGCTGCTTGGTGCTACACTTCACCAGAAGTCGACCCGCTTGTCGATTCTGTGTTTGGAAGATATTACAACGTCGACTGTGATCCATATTGGGAACAAGAACGGGATATGGTTGATCTTAAATACAAGACCATTGATTTTCCATTTGAGCCAGTTGATGGAGTTGATCATACTGGTCCATTTGAATTCAAGGCTGAGAAATTGATGGATTTAGATGGATATTTTACATATTTAAGATCATGGTCTGCCTACCAAACTGCCAAAGGAAAGGGTGTGGAGCTGTTGACAGATGCTGTTTTAGAGGATTTTAAAGTTGCTTGGAACGCTAATGGGAAAAACCACAAGATTGTCACTTTTCCTATTTATTTGAGGATTGGTAAAGTTGGGTTATCATATTGAAAGACTAGTCGTCTCTCATGAATAAAACTTGATAGAGAATGGCGTCGTCGTAATAATCAGTAACTTCGGTTGCAATGGCTGTTAACAGATTGCAAAAATCTGTATTTATCAAATTGCTTCCTCTTCGTGCTAGTTTTATTATCCTCCAAGTTTTTACTATATGTACTGAAGAGTCTGCCTTCTATATTTACTTAAAGAAATCTAGTTATCTTACTCGACCATCAATTTTACAATCAAATCTTCACGACACTAAATATCACAGTTGACTACTCAGGTACAAAATACAGAATGAAAAAAATATCATATGCTTCTAGTCTTTGCAGCCATTCTTTCACTATACGGTTCTTCTCTTCGACATCCAGAAGTATATTTCGAACGAGGGTCATGCTTGTTTCAAGCCTTTTCAGTCTGATCATGGAAAAACAGTAAAATATGTCTGTACCATAGTAAGGGCAAGCACAAAAGTTGCAGCTAGAAAAGCCAAGACAGTCTAAGGACTGCTGAAATGATGGTGCATCCATTCAACTATCCAAACTCGGCCTTTACTCCTGCAGTGCTTTTCAATCTGCTCCTTGACTTCTGCATACGCATATGGATCAGGTACCAAGTTAATAGCTATCTCATTAAAGAGTGTTGTCAATTGTTCATCACTGCTTAGATTGTTGACAAGGATTCCCTTCTTCTGGATAAAGAACAAGTAAAGGAATTTTTAGTACTAGTAAGGAATTTGTGTTGGGATCATAGATATTTTAATTTTGCCCAATCCCAAGTCCAAACCCCAGGCCCAAATGAGGTTCCAACCCAAAACCAATTGGTAATTGGTAGAGTAACTCACTTGGGTTATATGGTGGTTTATTTCCTTCCTCACAACCGTGGGATTATTTGCATCCCAACAATTTGATTCTCTAGCAAGAACAAGTCCCTCTACACAAAAGCAATCTGGCAACTCTTCATTTTGAGTAGTAGATTTACTTCTTCTGGTTCTTTGTGTCCCATTGGAATTATTTCTTTCAGCAATTGTTAAGATGCACATGAACTGAAGCCCAAAGCAAGCATCAAGAAACATTATTTTGGTGAATGATTCATGGTTGTAATATCTAGTCGGGTATTCCTCATAGCATTCACGGGTTGTTTCAGCCACCTTCGCCACCTCTCCATATAACTAACTGATCGATCAATACTTGATTAGCAGCACAGGCACGGAGGAATTGATTTGCGAATGGCAATTTTAACTTTTCCACTGCTTCGAGCTTTTGCTCTCCATGGTGATAAGGGCCTATTGAAACTACGAAGGGAGGATAACAAATTTTGTTATACTAAATATTTTATATATCAAAATGATTCGCAAAATGACTGACGAGAGTTTTTTATTAGAAAAAAAAAAAAAATAGTTAATAAGCGATAATGATTAGCATTAGTTACTTAAAATGTGTCATGTATTAAAAGTAATTATATAAGGTTGAGAAAAATGTAACAAACAAGAAAAATCAATGGAGTGGGGATTACCTCTAGAGCCCGAAGTAAGCTTTCCATTTTTATGTTATCGAGAGACTTGAGAAATATAGTTTTGGAGTACTAAGAAAAATATTTTTTGTTATTGTATCACATATGAAACATAGTCCTGTATTTATACTTGTCATAATTATAAGGGAATCTCTTAGACAAACTTAATTTAGTAAATCACTTTAGAAAACCTACTACTTAATTTGAGTAAATTATAAGCATAGAATAATTGTATATGGTAAGATACGCTTTTCAGAATTAAAAAAATTATTTTTCCGGCCATCTTGAGTTATAATTGTCTTTTTTTTTTTCTAAATATACTAGTCAGATGCACGTGCAATGCACGTGCCGTATTGTCATTAAGTATATAATAGCGTAAGCAAACGTGCAATGTAACCATTAAACAAATTCATCTAAAAGTTTGCCTCGATTAAAGGGGGCGCCAATATTGTTTATTTAGATTATGTACTCAATATCATGTACAAAAATAAATTATCAAACATTTGAAAATCAGAAACAAAATTGAGTTAATAATACCCTTTATATGCAAAAGAAAATCAAAAGCAGTGAAGAAAATACATTCTGTTCTCACTGATATAAATTATCAAGAGATTTTATTAATTTTATCTCCATTAAATAAGAATAGCAAAGCATTATTCAACAATTCCATGCCAAATTCATATTCCAGCAGTGAGTGAAAAGCAATTGATCCATATTATAGTGTCACCTATTTAGAGTGTCATCAAATCTGAATGACAAAGAAAACTTTTTTTTTTTTTTTGAAATGATAACAAAGACATTTTCTGGGGATAATTGTTCAATATTTATTTGAAAAATGAATGGTTTCACGTCCAGATTGCTACCACCAATGCGGGCTGTCCATAGAGAAGTTACAAAAAGAAAAGCTATTTACCATTTGTTAATACCTTAACTAAATAGCTCGAGGTATTACAGAACAACTCCAATCGTGATGTAATTTACACTCCCCAAAAATCACTTTTACATTTCAATATATATCTCGGTGGATCTATATCAAAGTTTCGCTTCAACGATTAGATACAAATTATAAGATTTAAATTTAGTTTTTGCATGATTTTTTTAGCTAGTAAATTTTATATTAATCTATATTTTTTTATTTGTGAATATCTATAAATATTACGAACAAATCAACTTAAAAAAATCGAAATTTTGTCAAGAAAATAAAAATATTAAAAACGTGTAAATTAATATAAAAATTCAATTTGTAATGTAAATTAATATAATAGATTTAAATTATATATTTCACATCAAAATTTTATGGATTGATAGCTAAAATTTAGGTGACATTTGATCCATGTGAAGGTGTAAAACAAGATGCAAATATGAATCTTTTATTTTAGATCTTTGGCCGGAATTCTATTTTACATCCGTTATACACCCCGTCGACGACTTTAGAGATGTAAATCACTAATTAGGTGTAATTTAGACCACGGTTGGAGTTACTAAGGATATAAATATATTCATCACTCTTATTCCTTGGAGCTAGTAAATTTGAAAAGACTAATACCTGCATGCAACATGCTATTTAGAAAGAGTCTCAGTACCTAATGACTCGTAGTAATCATGAAAGAGGGTAAAGAGTTAAATTGGTCTTCCCACTCAAACAGTTGTCCAAGAGCCATGAGAAAAATTCACAATTTCATACCAAATGCATAAAATAAAGCAAAAATTCCTAACTTTTTTTATTTATTAATAAGAGAAATGATGTTTCTAACAGATTTTCAACTTTTCCATCTTTATATGCTTAAAAGCGATTATAATTTTGTTTTTAATTAATTGTACTTAGAAAACATAAAAGCTCAAAAAGTAAACCAAATTCAATTCATAAATGTATTAAAAAAATAAAGTGTTCATTTCAAAAATCCCAATATAGTGATTCAAAATATTCCAAAGAAACCTGAACTTTTTTGTCTTAATAAATCTTATTCACTAAATATGGTGATTTAACTTTCTCCATAAAAACAATCCACCCAAATGACAAACTAATAAACCGAAACGAATCAAGAATTCAAAATTAAGGGAAAAGGGCTATGGTAAAGTACCATGGCATACGGGAATCCATTGACAAGGGTGGGAGCCTTTGTGAGTTTTTGCTGAAATGCATCCTTGAGATTGGGTCTGTAGAGATGACGAGCATAGAGTCGCAACCGGGCGAGCAAAATAGCCAAAATGGAGCTGCACTTGGCTTTGACAAGGCCACGAAAACCTACTTGAGGCTCTGTCGGAGAAAAATCACCATAACAAAGAATCAAATTCCAATCAGAACCAATTTCATATATTAATAGAAGAACATAAAACACAGAAAAGTAAATTAGTAATTACGTCAAGATGAGGGACAACAAGAGTTGCATTCCAAAATTTAGCAACAGCCGCTACATCACAAATCTTTGTGAAGAGAAAAAAAAAGTACACATAAGTTGCTTACTTTAAAATTAACAACTTATGAAGTAGTAGATGTACTTTTATTATCCACAATTATCATCCTCGAGTAATTTATAAAAATGACAGTGAAACAATAAAAAGCCTACCCCCATTCTCTGTTGACTTAGTCCACCATGAAGGAAAACCTGATTATATCCTTTAGATTTTCGGGCAATGTTGTTCCAAAAAAAATGAGTAATTCAGGAAAAGCTAGAAATGTGTGAGTGTACGGATAGATGGTAAATACACTTCTTTAAAAAGGCATTCGCCAAAAGGAAAATATAAATTGTAATAATAAAACCCTTTTTCAGTTCATCATAATTCATAATTACTCAATGGGGGAAGGGTCTGATTAAGTACAGGTTTTCCATCATTGGTTGGCGAAAGGCATCCATAGCTATTGTTCATTCAACTGAAAAAGAAAAAACCACCGGATGAAGAAAAGTTTTTATTGTAACTCAATAGACAATAATGTTATGTAGAAAATACATGCCTATGGCTAAAACTAAAAAAACTAACTCAAAGTTCGGCGTTGCAGAGCACTTTTGAGAAGTCGCGAATACCTAGGTTTGGAAGCATTCCACTCCTGTATTAGAAAATCAGATAAACAGATTCATCAATTACCAATTTTGGAATCCATGAAGTATGAAGGAAATCACATAAACTTGCTGTTAATTAAGCGCTATGGCTCTTCCTTTAGGAACTATTTAAAGCTACACTTTCTAAGGTCTCATTTTTTAACCAGGGAAGTAGTCCCTCCTCTTCAACACTTTGCACCAGCATTCAGACTTCCCGTCACCTACATAGATAAGTAAGCCTAACTCATTTAATATGAATTTTTATATTATTTTCACTTTTCAGAAGGTAATTCATTATCATAGTTTCACCTGTTGCCTCGCCAATTATTATCATCCCTAAAACCTTGTTTTTCTAGTTCCAAAACCAGGACCCAAAATCCAAACAAGTGTATCTCCACATGCATCAAGACCAATATAGGCCAACTAATCAAATTCATCGACTCCACATCATCTAAGTCATTATCCCCTTTTTAAATTTCATTTACTCCAAATTCATTTTCAATCTCATTTTATGAGATCCACAATTTTTATCAAATTCTCAACAAAACATTTCATCAACAATATCAAAATCAATCAAAAATCCAATTTTTAGCAAACTAAACAGAGGGTTAGTTTGAAAGCTCAACTCTAGATCAAATTCTTTTCTCCTCCTATCACTCTTTATGTATTTGTATTTTCTATCTCAAGTTGAGTATTATAAAGAATCAGTAAAAGAAATTAATAGGACATAGACACTGGCAACTTCTCAACCAATTAACAAATCTCCATAGAAGCATCAAACAGAACTCCAAAAATATCTCAAATACTGCTATTAGAAGAATAAAAAAATCTTACACGTTAGAAGCATCAAAAGGAGGTCAATTACATTCTCTGATGGAATGGTTTCACTAATTCTTGGTGTGAGATCCTGCGAGGATAAAACCAAAATCGAAATAATTTAAAAATTGTTTATTTCCACAATCATTTAAATCGAATGAAAATTTTAAATGGAGAACATACCTCATTTGATGCCTTCAAGCCAGAAGGCAGCATTTAAGAGACCAGAAACCTAGAGCTAGAAACGATGAATCTAGATGAAGATGGAAGACCCATTGTCTAGAGTCAAGAATTCTGAAGAAATCTGGCCTCCCAGAGAAGTTTCGTTCTCGACTTGAAAGGTCGAATAGAACCTCTATTACTGAAATCCACAAACTAAAAAATCGACTAGCCCAAACCATGAAGGACTCGTGATTGGAGAAGGCAGTAGACAATCTAAACTGATTTTGAGCCAAAAAGAGCAAATAAAATTCAGGTTTATATTTTGTAAGGGTGGAAATGTAGTATTTTGCTCCCAAATCCATTTCAATGTATCCAAACATGAAGAATCGAAGAATGAACCACGTGAAATCGGGCACAAGGGAGGGAGAGTTTCTCTCTATAGTTGAGAGCAAACTCGTCTCTGATGAGTTCCAAAACATGGGTAGCAGGATTTTGTTTGGAGTGATAGAAGATGAAGTGAAAGAGGTTAAATGGGAAGGTATGGCTGTTGCGTGAGAAATGGAGAAAGAGGGAGGCGTGTGTGTCAGGTAAACAAGAGTAACAGTACAAAGCTGATTCGGGTCAGACGGCTGGAAACTGATCAAAACAGGCTTAATGGCTTATAACCGGCTTTAGACACATAATTGGCTCCAAATGACTAAAATGGCTTATGAATAGTGCCCATAGAATACTCTTTTATTGTGTATATATATATACTAGTAGACGGACACGTGCGTTGCACGTGACGTTTCATATTCATGTTGATTCGCGTGAGATTGAAAGTTAAAAAGCTAGAGAAAGAATCATTTAAATCGAAGTAACTCATATTATACATTTATATTAAAATAGCCACTCAAAAAATTCACAACTCCACCAACACTGAAAAAATAAACCAGTACATACAAAATCGTAACATAAAGAATAAGGAAAAAGTAGACAACATATTTGTTAAATAGAGAAGCTTATCACCTTGATAAGAAATTGAGAACTGAACACCCTCTTTATTGTTGCGATCTTTATCAAATAAATCTCCATTTCATGATGTTAAACTGCAAAACTTCTTCCTCTTTATTGCACTTGACAAATCCTGCCAGGAAGTTAATTTCAAAGCCAATTATTAGAAGGAATTGGACCAGTAACTCGTTGTTCTTCAAGTTCCTATTTCAGATGATTTATTCAAAACTTGAAGTCCTCACACTAAATGACTACTTGACAAAAAGATAAATGATGCAACCAAAAATGTAACTTACAAGAAATCAAGTCGTTTAAAGCTTAGATACTGAGAAAGGTCTTCATACAAAATGTTGTTTGATAAATCCCTGAAACAAATAGCAATCAGTGAAATGAATAAAAAATTATCATACCGCTTTAAGAGTCCAAAAGTTATAAAATTATTTAGAAGGAAGAGAAATTAATTTCTTAAAGTAGTTTGAGAAATTGTGTTATTTATAAATTATAATCATTGCGTAAAAGAACGGTGTGTTATGGTAAAATAACTAACATAAAATAGCAATTATTAACAAGCATAGCACATGTCCGGTACATAATCTCTAGATTCGTAAGCAAAGTTTCTTATACGAAAAGAACAAGCATCCAAGTAAAAGTATAAGAAAAAGAGATTTTTCAAGGAAATTTGAAGATTGGGATCTGAAGTTTAATCCAATATCGTGGATTTGATTTTTAGTTGTCAACAGGAAGTGCCATTGACATGCAATGCTTAACAGTAACTAACATTATATCAACAAATGGAACAAATAATGGGTAATCAACTCAAACCAACAGCATAATGAAAATAGGCTTATTCCAAGAACAAAAAATCATTGAAGGAAGACAAAAGGTTTCAAATAAGAATTATTGACATAGCAGTCACAGTTGAACATGTAGATTCAGATTCAGACACAATAACAAGAAACCCAACAAGCAAATTTAAAATATGCACATTCTTAATTATTAATATAAGCCTTATCTATTCAATAAATTTTAGCTGTGTCGGTCATGTCTTTCCAAGAGTGACTTCTAAGAATTGTTAAGTTGGAAGAAATTAATCTAACAATAGTCAGATTTTCAGACTGAAACGAACTCAACTTAATTATCCTATCTCCCATTTCAATTACAACTGGCAAACGAGAAACCTGATAATCTGATAACTAATGTCAAAAGTTGATTTAAGAGCCAATAATTTCCTTCATAACATTTCACATCCCCCACCAACACTGAGAAGGGAGAGTATAAAAAAGAGCATTCATGAAGAAAATAGATGAACATCATATCCAAACATAATAAACTTATTTTAGTTCCTTGCAGACAACTTGTCTAGCAATATTCACCCCTTCATTAAAAACTATTAACTATGCTAATAAAATGTACCACATACACATTAAGAAGAGCATTAAGCAATGGGTATCCGTTGATAATTTTAGTCGTTGAACAAGATTTACCCTCTACAAACACCTGAAAATCAAACCACATTCACAAATGACCATATGATCAATAATCGAAATTCAAATAACAAAGGTTTAGGCAAGAAAGAAAATAACAAAAAACAATATACGAGGGCAAATGTGTCAAAAAACTTACAGGATCTATTACAATCTTCAAACAGTCCAAAAATTACAACCCACGGTGAACAAATCACCATAATTTTAAGAACACGAAGAAAAAAAAAATTTCCACAATTTGTGGAAAACATTAGACCATAATCTAGAAACAAAGAGTTTATAGTCAGACAAAGAAATAGGAAAATCAAAGGCATGAACCCATACATTCGGTGAAGCCTCAAAGTAGCAGATGCATCGGAGGAAAAAGAGAACGATACGCAATGGTTGAACAATCGGTGAAGACTTGAAGATGACTGGACGGAAGCCATCACAGAAACCCTAGGAAAGTAGAATCGTCTGGAAGCCCGATAGTGACTTTTAGATCAGATCAGAAATCAAAAAAGAGAGAAGTCGTGGGCAGTGAAAGATGAAAACTGAGATGTGAAATAACGTGTTTTCTCCTCAGACTAAAACGTGTTTTTTCGTCCTTTGTTACAGTGATCTTCTAACTCTCATTTATATATAGTAGTGATAGTGATATATATATATATATATATATATATATATATATATATATATATATATATATATATATTAGACACATAATTGGCTCCAAATGACTAAAATGGCTTATGTATATATATGTGTATATATATATATATACTAGTGGTGCCCCGTGCGTTACACGGATGCAGGAAGAATTGTGTATATAATAATATACAAATTTTATTGTGTTGTATCTTGACTCAACAATGCAAATCCAATAGGCAACCAATAGCTAAAACCTAATACTTTCGACAGTATGCATTGCAGGACATATTTTCACTACATATTTTGCACTTATTCGCTTCTGCAACTTTAGCAATGTAATGGAAGGATAAAATGTAATTTCCCATAAAATTAGCACAATAAATGCAAATGAAACTTCTTTCATTTAGAAGGACAGACGTCCTTACTCGCTAAAACGTCCGTGAATATTTAGGTCATTTTCTCGAAGTTTCGGACGGCTGATAGAATTTCAAAGTCAGTCATACTATATGAAATCTGATTATAATTACAAAGAAGGTAATGCCTCTATATAAATCTATTAAATCTCAAATCATCTAGAATTTTGCAATATTCCTGAATTATGTTACTCACCATCACTCAAACAGACAGATGGCTTTGTAGTTTCTTCAAAACCAGAACAAATGGCCTTTAAAACACCTTTTCTCCAACTTCCCTGCAACGCTCATATATCAGAGGAAAATATATGTATGCTGCTCGATAGAAATACTTTAGTAAACAAACAGACCTCAACATTGTCGATTATTGGAAAGTTTTGTATTTCTCCAACAAAGATCTTTTTCAGAGGGAATCACATTAACATTCACACTCTCTTCATCACGCCAATAAAGTGCCTCTGAAATTGTTGCAGATCAAAATAAGAAGCATGAACATAGTGGTGTAGGAGAATTATGTATGAAGCATTGAAAACCCAAAAATTGTGAACTTCTGCTGAAAAAATGAATGATCATTCCCTACTCCTTTTGTCTTTTAGAGGCAAAACCCCTTCCTCAGGGGAGTTATCCCTAGAGGAAAGATCCAGGATGGGAAAGATTCCAACTGAGAACAGGTTTAAAGTAACATGAACTATAAAGAAAAACTGGACATCCAAGCCCAAAGTCCAATAACAAATTTAATTTTCTACTGTAATTCGTAAATCTCCAGCTTATACTTTATTTCAATCCTTTTAACTTCTTTATCCCGTAAGAAATCTACAAATTCATAGAAAAAAAAGTACAATTGCATTAAAATGGCAAAAAGTTCACACTCTGATTTCTAAGCAATTATATTTCCAACATAAAAAGGGAAAACAAAGATGTTTTCAAAATTCTAAGTTCCTTCACACAAACTCGAGAGAAGCAATTCATTGAACTTTAACTCTTACAACTAAAATTTAAGCTAGAGATCATCAAACCAAAATTGATTTTGACATCAGCATTAAGATACCAAATAAATCCCTCATTTTTTAAAAAAAAGAACAATATAAAATCAGGAAATGATCATATTCTTGAATTATTACTTTGCATTTTGTATCATCATCAAGGAGAGCACAAAATTCCAGAAGAAACAAGAAAATCCAAACTCATAAGAGACCACAAAGCCCTTATGAAATCAAAAACTAAACACTCTTTACTAATAGTTACAAGAAGAATCTGAAAAGTATAGTTGGCTTTATAAGAAGTTCACTCATCTGTTTATTGTGTGAATTAAATGGTAAATTGTTGACTAAAATTAAACTTAGCCCCTATCAAAATCGTTGTAGTGTTATGAACTCAATAACATTTCTTCTTCCAAATTTTGTTTAATGTAAACAACCTATGTTTAAAATTTCCAGCACTCATTTATTCACCTATTCGAAATATGCATTTAAAACTAACAAAATAACATAAGACAAATAAAGTAAAATGAAGCCAACAAATTACACTGAAGATAGTCGGAGGAATTTACAAGGATCCTTTAACACATAGGAATTGCACCATAAAATGAATTTACATGTATCCTTTAAGACAATTCTAACAGACAAATAAAGTGAAATGAAGCCCACAAAATGAAACCCACTCATTTACTCACCTACTCCAAAAGCCTCCATTTACAGCAATAGTCGGAGGAATTTCTGGGAATTTAAAATAGTTGTGTATAAGAAAAAAATGATTATATTACAAAAACAATTGAATATGGAAACCCAAATTTATTTTCCTAGGTGTCGGGGATCTCGAAGTTCGTCAAAAAAAAAAAATGGAGTCGAACACTCGGACTGTAAAGCAGAAAAATTGATAATTTCTTACCTACTTCCAAATCCTCCTCCGCAACCAGATTGCTGGAAGTTCTCTATAAAGAAGTCGAACAAATAAAAAAACCAATAGAGAAAATAACAGTGTTCAATTTCCGGAGAGAGAAGAGAGCGGCCCAGGTTTTTTTGGTGCGGTTGAGAAACGTCGATTTAGGGTTTGTGTGAAAAGGAAAAAGATAAATGCGGCTTTAACGTGATTTAGTACGCAGCTGTACGCCGTACAATATGTGATATCATCATGATATAAGCCTTCGGAACAGTAAATGAACAGTAGATATGCTTCTCCTCTTTTATACTAGTTAGGACTAGTTAGGATACTAGTTAGGATATGACAGGATATGATTAGGATAGGATATATATATATATATATATA
Source organism: Ligustrum vulgare (assembly GCA_963555705.1). Lineage (NCBI taxonomy): Eukaryota > Viridiplantae > Streptophyta > Magnoliopsida > Lamiales > Oleaceae > Ligustrum > Ligustrum vulgare. Next base: position 39,962,807 of record OY743172.1, on the reverse strand, counting down.
TATATATATATATATATATATATATATATATATATATATATATTCCTCTTCTGGTTCTCTTCTCATTTTTAAGTTTTTAGCAAACTAGTTATCTAAATGTGCTTTGCACGTTAATTGTCCATATGAAGTAATTTTTAGAAATTATGTTTGGCAAAAATTTCGAGCTTTTTCTTAAAATAATTAGCTAAAAAAAGCAAGACAAATAGAATTAACAAAAACGAATAACTTTTAACATTTAAACATAGTTTCTAAGACCATATTTTACTTTCTCAATCAAAATCTTGGCTAAACTCACTTATTTGATGAAAGCAAATATGAGTTTCAAGTTGAGAACAACATCAATAATATTTGAGAATAAATTATAAGTTTTATTTATATAATATTTGAAATATTATAAAAAGAACAAAATGTCAATGATAATTTAATACCAAGTATTTTTCCTTTATAACGAAGCTCAGGAACTGTGAGAATTTAATAATACATAAATTTGATAATTTCGGTGAGATTTCATCTTCAATCTCTTCAATTTTGTTATTTATTGTGAAGTTGATTTCAACGTGTACATTTGGAAATGTATAATTACTATTGGTCTAATTTTTTAATGATAAAGTCGATATAATTTCCCTTTCTAAAGTGTAGGAGTGGAATTTTCAATAGTGGTCCAAAATAGTAAGAATTTGGTACCTTTTAAGTACTAAAAAGACAACATATTTGTTTAATATAAAAAAATTTATTAAAATATAACGAGAAATATCACATCTTCATTCATAAAATTCAAAATAAGATTTCAAACTTTCATATGTACATATATGTTTCAGCATAAGATGTATAGATATTGGAAATTTTTTATATTTCAATATTTGTCATATACAATCATATTTCATAGAAACATATGATTTATACTATAATTTGTTAACAAAATCATTCAATTTATTAAAAAATCAATTTTGAGAGAAATGATGTCTCTGTTGTGAAACTATCAAAATATAACAAATAAAAGAGAGAGAGAGAGAGAGAGAGAGAGAGAGAGAGAGAGAGAGAGAGAGAGAGACTATTCTCATAATCGATGTAATAAGAATAAAAACTTAGGCCCCTATTTATAGGGGTGGACAATGGCACAATCGTAATATGTAAAGTTTACAGTGGTATAATGATAATTGGTCATTCACATATTTATATTATTTATAACACTCCCTCTTAAATGACTTATTCCGCAATTGTTTGCCTCGTTAGAACCTTGTTAGGAAAACTCAGTGGAATAAAACTTGAGCGAAGGAAAAAGAGTACAGCAGCTCCCCCTGATGTTGCCCATCGTGAATCATTGAGTCTAATATTCGAAATGACATCTAATGATAAGTATAATAAATCATGTATTGAAGCTTGAAGTTCTGAAGTGCTACCTCATCAAAACCCTGTCAATAAAACCCAATGGGATAAAATCTGAACCAAGGAAAAAGAGTACAGCCGCTGCCTTATTAAAACCTTGTCAGGAAAACATAGTAGGACAAAACCTTTACGAAGGAAAAAGAGTACAACATGATTCTCCCCCTGAAGTGTGCAATCGAGTATTCATAAACTTCTTGAACATTGGTATCATCTTTTGTCTGAAATATGTATATATACGAATCTCCTTGTGTAGCCGATATCATAACACTCTTCATAAGATGTATATGATTTTCTTCATTTTTTTATATCATTCCAATATAACAATGTGTTGCTGAATTATAGCTCGTAAATGGCTATGATAATGCCTCAAAAACCTTGTTAAGAAAATCCTGTGAGACAAAACCTTAGTGAAGGGAAAAAGAGTACATTATTCTCATGAATTCTCATTAATACGCCTCAACTACTACCTCATTAAAAACCTTGCTAGAAAAACCCTGTGGGACAAAACCTCAGCTAAGGGAAAAGGAGTGCAACGCATATTTATTCCTTTCATAGAATATCACAAGTATATTGATGCAATCACGAATCTTTTCATCAAACATATCATTTATGATAAGCTTTATATAAATCGTCATAGCTCACTTATGATGTCATAACATGCTATATTAAGCAATGTTTTGTTAATTTACCAATTGCATCTTTCACTTCTGATGAATAATCAAGTTTAGAATTCACTTCTAGTAAATAATCAAATCTAGAATTCACTTCGGGTGAATAATCAAATCTAGAATTCACTTCTGGTGAATAATTAAATATATTCATTTCCATATTCACTTCTAGTGAATAATAAAATATTCATTTTCAAATTTACTTCTAGTGAATAATCAATTTCCCAGATGTCATAAATAGTAGACTCCAGTTTCAATTTCAACATTTAATATAATGGAGTTATTCGTATCATTCTATAGTGATACTACTCTGGGCATATTGAATCTTTCAGTGATTATAAATGTATGTTCTTGCATCTCATAAACCACAATTTCTGATTAGTATAAGTATAATCAATCATTGAAATATATATCAATTTCAACATATAATCTACAATCATTTTACTTGAAATCTCAACATACCGTGATCAAGGGGTACATCAAAGAATACTCCTAATGTACCGAGATGAGAATCATACATTTTGATCTCACTCATTGGTATATCAAGGAGCTCAAACTAGTGATTTAGATTATAGTCTATCCATCATATGTTTGCCAGTTCTATGAAAAACTTCGCGCGCAACGAGTCGTCTTTTACGACTGTGTTATATTTTTCATTCGTATAAATAACTGTTGGCTTTACACATTTAAGTGTTTGGACTTCAGGTCCTTGAACAATAATTCCTACATTGGGATTTTATATTTAGTCAAAATATTATAATTTCATCAACCTCATTTTCACAAGAGAGTTGTGTATGTATTTAATTTATTTATCGATTCCATTTCATCTCAATATAACATATAGAGATCAAGTACATAAGTCTCTTATCATTTAACTATGCCCCTTTTACTCACCATGAATATTTAGCATCAAAGGGATCATCTCAATTATTCAAAAGATATTTGTTTTTGGAATCGATTGCCATTACGCTTCAGGCATAATCACGCTTCAAACGTGTTTTCCCTATAATGTTCACAAATCTTATATTATATCAATCGGTTAAAATGCCGCAACACATGTCATCCTTTTAGGGATATAATCTCAATCATATATCTAAGTGCGCTTTAGTGGAATGTATACATATCGCACTTTTTACAAATCATAAAGCTTTTTGAGCTAATCCCTATTTGACATAGAATATTGTTGTATGATAAACAATTTTTGAGTAAGTTATTCTCATAGAAAATAATTTGAAACTTTTGATAATCTAATCGTTTATTATAGAACTTCTGGGTCAATACGATTTTATTTCATTTCTATGTATGAATATTTGGTTCAATACAATATCGATGAACTTCTGGTTCAATACAATGTATATTTCACTTGTACGTATGAACTTCTGGTTCAATACAATATTTACTTGTTTGAATTTATAAATCGGTACAACTTGATTTATTATATCTAAAAAGATGATTAGACCGAAATCTCACAGAAATGATCATTGTCCCCATCTTTTGATTACAAATTTTTTCCCTTTTCTTGGTGGAATTAATGACAGGCGGAGCCACCGTTTTTTTTACACGTTAAATAATACATTTTAATAGATCATTTGGGAAGAAGATCAGATCCATCAAAATTGATGTTATATTATCAAATATTTGCAAATACTACTCAAATCTTTCGATAAATGTTTTGAAAAAGATTTACCGAGTTAACTCGAAAGATTGAGGCTGCTGATGGATCAAGGTATTGCAAAAAATGTTCGTTGGTTGATCGAAGCAAAAGTTCGAGTAGCTGGTGAATTATCAGATTCATTTTCTAAGCATATGTCAGGCTTAGGTAAGAGTACTTTTGCAAAGAAGCGAATAGCAAAAAGATTAAATGGTTGCTACAAATGTGCTCGATGGACATGTGATACACGTTGTAAATCAATAAGATATTCAAATCGAGATGATAAAATAGTTTTTATTAAGGGTGGACTGAGTAAGGAGTTTTTGGATGATATCCGATTGACTCTTGAGACGCATCCATGTGGGTATGTGCAGCGTGAGCTACTATCTTTATGGGCTCAATTCAACAATGATAAAGACCGTTATAGTCTCAAAAATATAATAACAAAATATCCAGTTTTCCAGGCTGTTATAAACAATGATGTTTTGGCTACTCAGCGTTGATACAAGGTAAATCAGTATAGTATATATATGTATACATATATATTTTAACAAAGTATTTTGTTTTTTTATTTTTTCGAGTATGAACAGATCGTCTCTGAGAGATCACCGAAAGATTGTCCATTATGGAACATTAAATATACTGTCAGAGATATGATCAAAAGTGGTGTCATTTAGTCAAAAATAAATAGTAACTTTTTCAAAAGACAAGTAGTAAACAATGAATGTTTTTGAGTTTAAAAAGCCAGATAATTTCGCAGTTTAATGCATCCCAAAATAACACTTTCTAGTAAGTTTTCCTTCCTTATACTCTTAAAAGATGGAAGGATCAAAACTTTGACAGATCAAAACTATCTGTGTATTTTGTGGATCATGAATCGGGAAAGGCTTTGAGTATTTAGAAGTATCAGTGCTTCTAGGGAAGAAGTTGGGAGAGAGAGGTATCAATCTAATGTATGGAGGTGGTAGCAGTGGATTGATGGGTTGTGTTTCACAATCCGTTAAAATAGTGAAAGCGAGTGATAGGGGTTATACCAGTTCCTTTAGCTGATATCGCAGGCAAAACACGAGGGCATAAAGTATAGACGTTATCTATCCATGAACGCATAACTTACATGTTATATGGTTCTGATGCCTTCATTGTCATGCCTGGAGGTTTTGGTACTTTAGATGAAATCTTTAATAATACCTCATGGGCTCAGCTAGGTTTCCATACTAAGCCTATTGGGCTTTTAAATGTTAACAACTTCTTCGATGGTTTACTAACATTTATTGATTATGATGTGGAACAGGGATTCATCTCTCCATTTTCTAGGCGGATCCTTATTTCTGCTCCCACCATCGATGAACTACTGGAAAAGTTACAATCATATGTTCCAATACAAGATCTAGAAAGAGTTAAGATAGATTGGTCATAAGGAAGGGGTACCAAGCGAAAATAGAGTCTGGTTAATATAAATTTATCCTTGTGAATCTCCAAAATATTGTGGGTGGTAGAGTACGGAGTATTCTTACTTTTGAGACACACATCTAATATTGATGAATATTTGAACTTAATCTTGTGAACCTCAAAAGGATTAAAAGTAGTAGAGTACGAAGTATTCTTACTCTTGAGACACAAAAAAATTAGGGGTGGTAGAGTACGAAGTATTATTACTCTTGATACACACCTCTACTTTTGAGGATCATAAATGTTTCCCCTTTTGTATTTTGCATATATCTCTTTTCTTGATATGTTTCAGTATGACTCATTTATGCTTCTTCAGGAGCAATATTAATAATATCATTTCAGTATGTTTAGATGATAATCTTTACTTCTTTTGGAGTAAATATGTACTTCTTCTGGAGTTTATCTCAATCATATAATATTTACATTATAAAACTGATGAGGTTATTTTCACTTTAGTCATGTCCGTGCTATCATGTGATATTATCTTATCATACATCAACATTTTGCTTATTGGATAATTTATTTTCATCTGTCCTTTCAATACGGATATTGGTAACTTCTGGTACCGTTTGATAAAATATTTTCATTAAAATCCAACAATCCTTTTGTAATGGTAATTTCTGGTACCATTCTGTTGAAATATCAAATAACAACAATATATCAAATTTATATGAGTAGAAATATTTAAAACCATTAGAATCAACCATATAGGTGGTAACGTAATATGCTTAAAACTGGTATAATCAACCATATAGGTGGTAACGTAATATACTTGAAACTTGTAGAACCAACCATATAGGTGGTAACGTAATATGTATATTTAAAGCTGATAAAACCAACCATATAGGTGGTAACAATATAATGAAATAATTACCTTTCATAAATGAATAAGTCATATCTCCAAATTTAGTCAAGGTATTCATAATAGTCCAGTTCGTTACGATAATAAGTATACTCAATGCATCACGACATGGTAACTATTATATTACTTATACCTTGTTTTAAATAGTTTAATTTATCATATTGATCACATAGTAGTGTTAAATGATTGAGAATATATATTCTATTAGTACTTATCATCAAATCAGTAATCATGATTAATCAAATTCGTTAAATCACGATTAATATACTTTAACGTATCATCAAGGGCAAAATGGTCCATATTTTAATATATTGATCATATGAGTAAATCGAAACCGTCAATAGGTTTGAAATTTGATTTAGAACAAACTTACTTTTGGTCCAAAGTTCAAAATCTCGTCGGAATTGCTTCAAAAATAGTTTTTACGAAGCCCCCACGTTCGATCACCGGAAAATGTCCAAAACTGCACCAACTAGAAAAGTAAGACCATAGAAAAACCAAAAATGTCGATATGAACAAACTGCCTTTTGACAATGTCGCCGGGAAACCACGCATGTGCCCCCACGTGCCGTTATGACGTCTGGTCTCCGATCGTCGATTGGATATACGGTTTTGCGTAGATCGACTTTGAAAGTTTCGGATTTTTCCAATTTTTCTTTTTTCACAACGTTGAGACCACGTTTCTTTCCTAGTATGGAACTTTTGGAATCATACAAAGATGTAAAGTTTCCATCTTTCTTGAAGTTTTCAGATCTACAATATATGTGTTATTTTCTAAAGTCAAAAGTGTTTGATTTGGGAAAGGAAAACAATGATTAATAATAATTAGGTTTCTGATACAGAGATTCATCATTTAGATGCAACTGTAGAGCATACTCACATCGTATTACTCAATTGGCTATGGACTCGTGCTAATAATGTGTTGTGAAACTATCAAAATATAACAAATAAGAGAGAGAGAGAGAGAGAGAGATAGAGAGACTCTTCTCATAATTGGTGTAATAAGAATGAAAACTTAGGCCCCTATTTATAGGGGTGGATAATGATACAATCGTAATATGTAAAATTTACAAGAGCATAATGGTAATTGATCATTCATATATTTATATTATTTATAAAAGTCTCATTAAAGTTTAGAAAATATGATGTTAGACTTTTAACCCCCTTTTGATTTATAATGGGCTATATTAGGTTATAGTATAAATTGTATTGAATTGATTTTAGTGTGAAAACATACATGGATATTAAGGATTCTTGGAATTATGAATCTATTAATGAAAATTAGTAATTGGGAGTTATATATAATTATGTAAATGTATTATATTGAAGGTTATAATACATGTAATTTTTGTTATAGAAAATGAGGGTCATATATATTCTAGATGAATTAATGACATTGTTGACAAATGAAAAAATAATAGAATATTAAAAATACAATTAAAAAATTATTATTATTCATATTTCTCACAACCTTAATAATGAAAATATGTTAATATTTAATTGAGAAGGAGAATTTTAGTTTCATGAAAAAAATTATAATCGATTTTTTTTTTCTATTTTCTTTATGATACTGTATTAATGTAATTGTAGTCGTGTTTAGTGAGAATAAATAATAATTTGAAATTAATCAACGAAAAATAAAAAATGAAAAATGAAAGTTAGGCTTTATTTGAAAGATTTTTTAATAAGAAAGTAAAGAATTTAGATTGTTTGTATTTTGAAATTAATGACATCATTGATAAAATGAAAAAAAAAATAATATTAAAATATTTAAAATAATTATTCATTAATTAACATTAAAGGTAAATATGAAATTATAAAAAAGTTACGAGGGTAAAAACGTCCAAAAAAGTTTCTCCATTTAAGCAACTTTTAGAAGTGATATAGATATAGATATAAATTATAAGCCTGGAATAACTGTACATGGTAAGATTTGCTTTCCAGAATAAAAAATTTATTCTTCCGGCCATTTTGAATTATAATTTTGTCTCTCTTTTTTAATATATATATATATTCCTCTTTTGGTTCTTTTCTCCTTTTAGAGCGTGATATCGTATACGCTTAGGTACATTATGAAGTTGAGCAAGATTACAAGCTACGAGTCATATTTAGTTTGAACACAAGCAAACAAACCATAAACTAGCAAGATATGAATGCGCAAAAGATACATTAATTTGGTTGCTTGCTAGTAGATTTCACGAGAAATTGTAATACAATTGTAGAACAAATGTTAGAGTTTGTAGGAGCAAAATAAGTTCCATTACACATTATCTTATATGATGATTGACTTGATTTCTCGATGGGCTTCTATACAATAATAAAGTTTGTCTTGAATAAGGAAAAATATTATGGTATTTACAAAGATCTCTGTTGGATAAAATTCAATAATGTGGGGCCAAACATGTATAAAATAAAATGTATGGTGCTATCTTAAGGATTTAGTCAATAAAGTGATCCACTAAAGATTATTTAGGACTAATGGGTATTAAGTGTCGTGAGATTAAAGTGTAAAGACGGATTTAATGTTTTAAATTGATGATGGGCCAATTTAATAACATTGAAACACGATAGCTGCCCTACAGCTATTTATACAGGTCATGGTCCCCAATTGAGCGTGACTTTTCATAATTCTCTGCATCCCATCAACAGAGGACAAAATAAGGAGAAAACCACGAATCAGTTGGAAGGCCATAACCTCGTTCGATCAAACGCAATAATGGATTCAGGTACGCTTCCGCTTCAGTTTGGATCTTGATAATTATAGCATGATGTTTGTGAATTTTAGATGAACATTCATCTATATTAAATTTAATTTTAACAAGTGGTATCAGAGCCAACATCGTGTTGAATTATCAGATCAATTTTTGTACGCATATATGTAAAACCTTAATTTTTCGTATGTATATGCGCATGAGGCCTCTGAAATTGAGAAACATACATATTCAGCATTTCCTCTGTGTAGAACCATGAATTTATATGCAAATAAAGTCTTGATTTCGAAAATATACATACACGGCAAAATCGAAAATTTTGGAAACATGTTTTGGTTTATGGATTCAGCCGTTCCGTTCCTGTGTGTGAATTTATGTGCGAAATTCTTGGTTTTACAAATTGGAGATTTCAGTTCTGTTTTTTTGTATATTTCGAATTTGGGGTTTGTTATGTATGGATAGTATGAATCTGTGAATGGATTCAGATTGTGTTGTTGTGTGCGGTGTATGGTGGTTGTGGGTTATTTGAATTGTGGCTGAGATGTTGCGTGAATCTAGTCGGAGAAAGAGGTAGCTGCGCGCTGCGCGCGGCGGGATACAGCGTCGCCGAGCACGCAGCGACGCAATTTTTGGGCTGCAACGCCGGTGATGGCGCTGCAGGTCAGTGCGGCGCCGGCGATGGCGCCGCGTTCTTGGCTGGATGCAGCGGCGGCTAGGGTTTGCTTGCAAACCCTAGATTTTTCAATTTTTGTTGGCCCAAGGACCTCCATCGGAAATTTGAAGTCTTCAGGGGCTATTTTGCAATTTTGGGAAATTATATGAAATTGCACCTTCCGTCCTCTGTGTTTGGTTGGGATTAAAGATTAATCCTAAAGATATGAAATTACTTAAGTTGACCTTTCAATTTCTGGAATTTATAAATTGAGCCCCAAAGGTTATAAAATTTTTAAGTTGGGCCTTTTAAAGTTTGAGAATTTTCTAATTCAGTCCCTAATGTCTGAAAATTTTCAAAATTGGTCCTTAAAGTTTGAGAATTTTCTAATTCGATCCATAAAGCTTGAAAATTCTCTAATTTGGTCCCTTAAAGTTCGAAAATTCTCATTTTCAGTCCCTAAAGTTTGAAGATTTTCTAATACAGCATCTAAAGTTCTAAGTTTCTCCAATTTGGTCCATAAAGTTTGAAAATTTTTCAATTAAGTCCTTAAAGTTTCCAAATTCACTATTTTGGACCTCTCAAGTTTGATTTTCTTTCAAATTGGGACCTAAAGCTTGGAATTTCTCTAAATTGGCCAATAAAGTTTTGGGAAAATTGTAATTTAAGTCCTTCAAACTTAATTTTTTTTAACAATTGGCCACCAAAAGTTTAAGAATATTGCAATTAGACTCTCGCAACTTAAGGATTGCTTTATTCTAAAGTTTTGAATTCTATAATTCAAATCCTAAAGTCAAATATAGATGCAAATCAATGGATTTCATTTCAAATTTTGGTACTACGGACTCTTTTGAGAGATATAATATTCGAAAGTAAGTTAGCTGAAGCAACATGTTGCCAAAGCAACCTCTCTTGTGGATATTAATTAACTTTGAATATTAGAAGGTATTTGTGTGTGTGTTATTCATTGCGGATATTGATCGGCCCAAAGGAAGGTCAATATTTGGCTCGAATTTCACATGCACCTGTGGTGATAAACACGTGGCAATTATTTGGTTTAACGTGTGACCAATAAATCGGTCCAAAGAAAGGTTTGTTGGTTAACATGTCTTATTGCCAGTGTTTGATCACTACACCAAGGGAAAATTAGGTGTTTGTGTGTTATTTCATGTGGATATTGATCGGCCCAAAGGAAGGTCAATATTTGGCCCGAATTTCACATGAACTTGTGGTGATAAACAGGTGACGGTTATTTGGTTTAACATGTGATCAATAAATCGGTCCAAAGAAAGATTTATTGGTTGACATGTCTTACTGTCAGTGTTTGATCACTACACCAAGAGTACCACTCACAAGTCAATATTTCTGTCCAAAGACTAAATATTGATGTTGTGCTAGGTATCTTGTGATGGGCCCTACCATTATTTGAAAGTATGATTTGCATAATAAGGTATTTAATGTGAGCCATTTTGTTTAAGTGTTCTCTATTCGATTTCAAATTCTGCTAGTAGTATATCTACAAGCTCAAATTTAATCCCTGTATTTATGGAACAAACTTCAAGGATCAAAACAAGAACATTAACTTTTCGTTGGCTGCATGGATCTAGATCGTGTACTAAGGATTGAGCAACATGCTCCTCTTACGGATGAAAGTTCATCTAATCAAATGAGGAACTTTGAGAAGTGGGATTGCTTAAATTACGTGAGTCTCGTGATCATTAAGTGCGGCATTCCAGAAGCCTTTAGTGGCATAATATCTAGGAGGTAAATGATGCCTATGAATTCCTTGCCGAAATTAAGAAACGTTTTGCGAAAAAACGATAAGGCTGAAACAAGCACGCTTGTGCAAAGCTTGATTTCAATAAAGTATAACGGCAATGGGAAAATAAGGGAGTACGTCATGTAGATGTCTCACACTGCTTCAAAACTTAAGGAACTAAAACTCGACTTGTCTAATGACTTGCTTGTACATTTGGTATTGATATCGCTTCCTGCACAATATAGTTAATTTAAGGTTAGTTATAACTGTTAAAGTAGAAATGGACTCTAAATGAGTTCATTTCATAGTGTGCAAGCTTCTTGCACAATTCAGTCAATTTAAGGTCAGTTGTAACTATCAAAGGGAGAAATGAACTCTAAATGAGCTCATTCTATTTTGTGTACAAGAGGAAGAAAAGTTGAAGCAGGACAGAACTAAAAGTGTTCACTTGGCAAACACCTCTAAAGAGAAGGGAAAGAAAACAAATAAAGAAAATAAAGTTGTTAAGGGTTCAGAACAAAAGAAACCACATAAAGACATTAAGGATTGTTTCTTTTGCCATAACTCTGGACATTTGAATAAAGATCATACATAATACCAACTAAACCAGCTAGTAAAACACCTTATGAGCTTTTGACAGGCACAAAGCTCAGTTAAAGCATTTCCACATTTGGGGATGTCCAGCTAAGGTTAGGCCTTATAAGCCACATAAAGAAATTGGACTCCAAAACAGTAGGCAGCTACTTTATTGGTTATTCTGAGCGATCGAGGGGCTATAAATTTTATGATCCCACACTTAAGTCAACTTTTGAAACGGGAACTGCAACATTTTTTTTTTTGAGGATATTGAGTTTGGGGGGAGAAATAAGGTTAGAGATATTGTCTTTAAGGAAGAAGTTAAGGAACGATCGGTTTCGATTCCTATTGTTGCTTTTGACAATGTGCAAGTTTTTATACATGTCATTGATCAAGAAGCATAATCGGAACCTCAACTAGACAATGTTGAAGAACCTCCCATCCAAAATAAGGTAAATTTCAGAAGTACAAACTCAACAACCTCAATAACTAAAGCCATTAAGGAGATCCACGAGAGAAAGGAAAAATGCCATTCTGGATAATTTAAATAGTATTTTTCCAAGAACATAAGGAAAATAATGGAATGATGGAAGATGGTCCAATCAATTCCATCAGGCCATGCAGGGTTCTAACTCTCAGAAATGGATTGATGTCGTAAATAAGGAGTATAAGCATATGCAAGATAATAAAGTTTGGGATCTTGTCCCATTACCAGAAGGTACGAAGCCCACCATTGGTCTTAAATGGATTTTTAAACCAAGAGGGATTCGAAAGGTAATGCAGAAAGATATAAAGTTCGTCTTGTATCTAAATGCTTTACATAGAATGATGTCATTGATTATAAAGAGACTTTCCCTTTGGTTTCTACGAAAGACTCTTTCAGGAAAGTTAGGTTGTTGCACTTTTGACCTCGAGTTACATCAAATGGATACTAAGGTGGCGTTTCTCAATGGCGACATTGATGGGACGATCTATATGGTGCAATCAGTAAACTTTGTGTCAGTAGACCCAAAGCAAATGATTTTCAAATTAAAGAAATCCATTTGTGTGCTCAAGCCAGCTTCCCATTAAAGGTAATACAAATTTCATCAAACAATTATCTCATTTGGTCTTGAGATTGATGTTGTTGATGATTGTATGTATTACAACTTCAGTGGGAGTAAGTATATTTTCCTGGTTTTATATGTTGATTATTGCTTGCCACCAATGATATAGGTATGTCACATAAAATTATGAGATTTTTTTGTCAAGGAATTTTGAGATTAAAAATCTTAGTGACGTCTCTTTTGTATTAGGAATTCAGATACACCGGGATTGTTCTCGAGGTATTCTTGAATTGTCAGTAAAGGGCTATATCGATAAAGTACTTAAGAGGTTTGGCATGCAAGACAGTAAATCAGGGGCACCCCTATCGCTAAGGGAGACAATTTAGTCTCAACTAATGCCCGAAAAGTTATCTTAAAGTTAAGAAAATGCAGAAGATCTCATATAGTTTAGCTATAGGGAATCTTAAGTATATTCAAGTTTGTACGCGTCCGGATATTGCGTACATTATTGGGATACTAAGGAGATATTTAAGTAACCCTGGGATGGATCATTTGGAAAGCAGCCAAACATGGGTTATAAGGTATTTAAAGAGAACAAAATATTATATGCTCACATACAGAAAATCGGATCAGTTGGAGATCATATGGTATTATGATTCCGATTTTTGCTAGATGCCAAAACAGTAGAAGATCCATATCAGGCTACATCTATCTGCAAGTTGGAGGAGCTATTTCCGGAAGGAGTGCTTAACAAACACTTTAGCTTCTTTCACTTGGCAGCACAATTTGTAGCAATTTTGGAGGCATCTGATTATGGAATATAGCTGCGAAATTTTGTCACTGGGCTTCATATTCTGTAAGGTATAGAAAGACCACTAAAGTTATATTGTGACAATAATTCTGCAGTACTATATTCCAATAACAATAAGAGTTCAAATAAGTCAAAACACATTGACATTAAATTCCTGGTTGTGAATGAAAGGGTACAGAGTAGACAGATTTCCATAGAGCATATTGGGACAAACTCCATGATTGCGGATCCGCTTACTAAGGGATTAGCACCCAAGGTCTTTCACGAGCACACTGCTCGTATGAGTGTAGTATTTCTTGAGGATATCATGATTTAGTGGGAGTTTGTATTTTGGTTGCTTTATGTTTTGGTTTTGGACACATTTGTGTATTTGGATAATTTTCTGTACAGAAATAAAGTATTCAGTTCATTCTACTCTGTTACATTATGTTTGGTATTGATCTCACCTAAGGAATAAAGTCGGACCAATTGAAAATAGGCATGTTTGGATCAAATAACATGAAATTTTCATACTACACTCTCATGATTGATCTATGTCATTTGGTTGTATTGGTATACGTGACCATTGATGGATTTAGTTACGATTAATGTAACGAAAGTCGCTTTGATCCTATATTGATATGATTGATGGACGAAATTGTTTGGAAATACCCTTAATAATGATAGCACATTTTTGAGCTCATAAGTTTGTACATATTTGTAAGTATACATGTATGGCCCAGTGGGAGATTGTTGGATAAAATTCAATAATGTGGGGCCAAACATGTATAAAATAAAATGTGTGGTGCTATCTTAAGGATTTAGTCAATAAAGTAATCCACTAAAGATTATTCAGGACTAATGGGTATTAAGTGTCGTGAGATTAAAATGTAGAGACGGATTCAATGTTTTAAATTGATGAGGGGTCAATTTAATAACATTGAAACACGATAGCTGTCCTACAGCTATTTATACAGGTCATGGTCCCCAATTGAGCGTGACTTTTCATAATTCTCTGCATCCCCATCAACAGAGGATAAAATAAGGAGAAAACCACGAATCAGTTGGAAGGCCATAACCTCGTTCGATCAAACGCAATAATGGATTCAGGTACGCTTCCGCTTTAGTTTGGATCTTGATAATTATAGCATGATGTTTATGAATTTTAGATGAACATTCATCTATATTAAATTTAATTTTAACAATCTCTTGTTAAAACTTTGTTTAACTTCACTATTCAAAAATTTGATCGTAAAATCTTGTGATCAACATAGTTGCTTACAATCATATTATATACACTTTGAGGTGTATCACATGACAATCCTATTGTTATGTATAACACAAAAAGAGCTATTTTAGAATGTCTCCGTAGAATTATTCACTAGTTTAAACAACTTTAACAAGCTAAGAATTGTATACTATGATTTCGGCCTACTTTGTGCTTTTTATTTTGAGAAATTAATTATATTAATACACCTAAATCAAACTTGTGCTAATTGTATTAATTAAGGTAAATTCATTCTAAACACGGCGGATATTCCCAATTTGATTTCTTTTTATTGTTTAAAATTATTATTAAAGTATTTTTCCGTTTGATGTGGTATTTTAAGCTACGATTATCCATTTTTAGAGATTCAATTTTCGTTAAAAAGCTTGCAATGCGGTCATGATAAATATATTTTTACGAAGATTACAAAGTAAATCATGATTATTAAGTCCATTCTTGCAACCATATTTTTTACTTGTTATTATGAACTTGTCGTTTGTTGATTTTTGAATTCGAAAGATGCATTTTAAAGCTTATTTTGAATTCAATAGGATAATAAAAATCTCACCTGGGTAGTGAAAAATATAACCTATAAATAAGTCAAAGACGTAACGTCAAAACTTGAATAAAAAGGGCAATAACTATTTTGTCGTCATTAAAAAAATATGCTATATCATGTCAACATTTTAAACATAAAGCCTGTTCGGTAATGTGAAAAATATTGATTTTTGTAATTTTTTATTTTTTTATTTTTTATGAATGTGTGGTTTAAAAATATTTGAAAAGTAAAAAACTGTGAACTTGATTAAGAATGAATGATTGAGATTAAACTTGAAAAATTATGATGAAAAATTTTACTTTATCAAACAAGCTCTAAAACTACTTATTTGTCACTTTATGGAATAGCTACCAAATTCAAGTTTATATGTTGGTTAGTAGAGTCAACATAATCACCAAGATATAGAAAAAAAAAAATTACTGATCACTATATTATGATGTTAAATATTATTTGTCACTTTTTTGAATATTTATCATTTTATTGAATAGAATTAAGCTCATTGTACACCCACTTTTTTTTTTTTTTTTTTTGAAAAGGTGCACCCACTTTTTTTGGTTCTATGAAATAACTTTCAAAATCAAGTTTCTATACTAATTAGAAGTAAAACATAATCACATTATGATATCATAATGTGTATGATAAAATTAACCATCAAATGGAAATGTTCTAATTGTTTGACATTTGCTTTTTTTTTTTTTTTTTTTTTTTTTTTTTTTGAGTTTTTGTTACTTTATAGAGTTTTGTCACTTTTTTAAATTTTTGTTACTTTCAACTTATATGATGTCATGTTCCTAAAATAAAGTTATTTTTTTATGTTTATGTTATAAAATTAAAACATAATCACAAAGAGACAACAGGTGGAATAAATTAACAATTTCATAGAATTATTCTAAGGTCTTAATGTGTGTTTGATAGAGAAAATCAATTTTTAATTAAAAAGTGACATCGTACCACATTTTTTTAAAAAAGTGACAGAATTATTAAAAAGTGATAAAATATTATAAAAATAAATGACATTGAAATTTACACATTATTTTACTTCCTATAAACATCTCACATGATTTTTCAAAATGCCTTTAATTTTAAATGTAGATTTGTAATTTGCCTCTCTTTTTTTTCTTTGGGCAATATCGAAAGTAAACACGAGGATTAATCAAGCCCAATAGACTCACCATGCAAGGTGTGAAGCATTGCAAGTTATTATAAGGGAATAGTACCCAATTCATATTGTTACATTACCACAATTCAAAAATAAAGAAAAATGTTTATATATTCATTGATCAGGTGGTAATAAAATATTTATAACAATTATACAAATCAAACCACCCCACCCCACCCGTCTAATCTTAATCTCCCCAAATTGTACCAACGCACTCATCGTCACCACCACCATCTCCGAGCACTACTACCACCGTCATCACCGCCCATATTCCTGATCACCATTGTCACCATCACCTTCACAATCGCCATAAGTTCTCAAGCTTCGATGCACAACCACCGCCAACACAACTATCACCATCTTCGGCACACCACCACCACACCATCACTACCCCCTCCCCCCAAAAAAATTGTCACTTCACAAGCACACATACATAAATATATACCCACAGAATTTATGCAACTCAAGATGATCTTTCATATTAATGGATGCTAGTGCTAGATGGAAAAATTGAAGCAGAACTTACCAAAATTCTCAGTTTAGGAGTGTTCGCTAAAATCGTATACCGCAAGTGCACGGTTCGCGTTCAAGTAGTAAAGTGGACTAGAGAAGTCCGGATTATCGTACCCACGAGGATTGATTGATTTGTAACTAAAATTATTGATTTCATTTTAAGAGAAAAGTCAAGTAACATAAAAGTTGGTTTGATGGTGAATACTAACTATCATAAAATTAAAACATGGCGACGTGAAAAACTAGTTAATTAAAGCAAATAGACAACAATATGTAAAAGCTAGAATTAAAACTAATTATCCAAAGAAAACTAATAATAACAAGAACTTGGTGATTAAATTAAACTAGAAAACATGAGACAATGTCAATTAAGTTTTTATAACTACACTAATTTTTTCTTTCACAAATTAAATAGTGGTAGTCAATCAATTAACCAAATTACATGGAAAACTCTAAATTAAACCTAACATGTATACTAACTTGCAAATTCAATACAAAATATTAACAACATTTTAAGATTACATAAACATAAATCAACATTCCTAATCACAAAAAACATAAACATAAATGCCCAACATCCATAAACAACCTAAAATACTTAATTAAAAATAAACTAGTCAAAAATTCCAACACAATAACATTAGCCCATAATAAACTAACAATAACATTTAACAAACCATATAAACATATGAATAATACTCAAAATAAAGATTAAAAACAAGAGAATAAAGAAAACTCCCCCTTTTTGAATAGTTCTTGAAGTAAAAATTCAAGATATCTTCACTTTGAGTCAACTTCCTTCATCAACCATTAATGTCTTCAACCACTCAAATATAAAACATTAATTGCACAAAAAGTAAATGACATTCTTGATGAAAATGTGAGAAAATAACAATAATCAAAAGCCCAACAATAATAAGCAACTTAAATGCACAATAAATTTACTAAACATAAAACATTAACTTAACATTGCATTAAAAGTATGAAAATCAAGAGGAAAATCACAAAAGAAATTCAAAGGGGCAAGAACTTACTTGATAACCCTAAAAAATGAGGATTTTTTCTATTTAAACCCCCCCAAAAATCACCCAGAAAATCCTAAAAACGCACTAGATCCGCGAAATTTAACATATGGGCCGAACCGAGTTGGCCGGGTTGACCCGGTCCGGCCCGGACCTTTTTATTTATTTATTTTTTTAATTTTAAAGTCGCGCGCGATCACGTGCTTCATTACCGAACGATAAGTTTGTCTCGGGTCCGTTTTGAGGTCCAAGTCGCGTTCGCGACTTGGTTCGAGCCACGCATTCGCGTGGCTAAGCTGGAGGGTGATTTTGCAGCTAAATCCCTTCCGTAATTGCCACTAAGTCTTCCATCTTTTAATCTTGAGCAATTTAGTCCCCGAATTTTCATATTTCTATCAAGTAGGTCATTCTAAAATTGCACTTTTGGCCCTTCAACTTTTGAAATCTTTCAGTTTGGTCCCTCGTTTAAATGTGCAGCTCGTCCAAGACTTCCCGAAAGTGACAAAACGGTCCCCAAACTTGGAATTTCAGCACAATCTTCACTCCTTTTGTGATTTTTAGCCTCGAACTTGGACATTAACCTATTTAAACGCAAAATATGCATGAATTAGTATATATTTGCTCAATATATTCCAAAATATGCTAGTTTAAAGGTATAAAAAATGTATAAAAATGCACTTAACAAGGAGCATTGCAACAAGGAGAATCTCGAAGATATGGCACAATGATTTCCCTAGGACAT
Organism: Ligustrum vulgare; assembly: GCA_963555705.1. Classification (NCBI taxonomy): domain Eukaryota; kingdom Viridiplantae; phylum Streptophyta; class Magnoliopsida; order Lamiales; family Oleaceae; genus Ligustrum; species Ligustrum vulgare. The sequence continues at coordinate 39,943,995 of OY743172.1, read as the reverse complement.
ATGCCCCAGCTCTTCAACACTTCTTGGATCTGTGACTATTGAAATTGGTATGTGACATATGTAAAAAACCAGTGACATGTGTTACATTGACCTGAAACATATGAACTATGACATGTGACCTCAAAGTGTGACATGTGACCACCTCAAATTGTGACATGTGACCTTGAACTTGATTGAAGTTGTGACATAGGGGTAGGCGTCGGGTGGTTTGGTTCGGGTATCTCAAGAACCGGAACCGAACCATACTTTTTCTGTTCTTGTAAAATGGAACCATTTGATTCCATTGAATCGCAAGAACCAAATCAAAACCAAACCATTCGATTTCGGTTCTAATTCGGTTCTACAATAATAATTATTTTTCGAGAGCCTTATCGAGGAGCATCAGGCCTCTGGAAGTGAGCCAATAACCTGAAATAAACTTCTTCCGAATAAACCAAAATCAAGGATTTCAAAAATCCTTTCACCCCAAAGAAAGTATATGATTCTCTATGAAACGGGAGATATTTATAAACAAAAATAGGAAACAAATGAACTAGAAGGTTTTTCGAGTATGACAATATAGTAAACTTGTGGGATGAATTATGAGTTTTAAATGCATTATTATTTGTTATTTTGTATTTGTATTTAAATATTTAATTAACTCCATCGTGGTCATTTACAACTTCGCTTATTAATAAGTTAGTTTCATTCGATTTTCATTTATTAAGAATTTCTGTCCAAGTGTGAAGTTAAAACTTACAATGAGATAGAGACGTAATAAATTTTATAAAAAGAAATTAATCATTTTCACTTTACCCAAAAAAAATTACAAATTCTTTTAATTTTTAATTTTAGGACAACGAATTAAGACCATAAAAAATATAAACAAGGATCAAAGATCGGTTCAAACTTCGATTTTTCGGTCCTAAAGGCAGAACCGAACTGAAAACCAATCGGTTATTGGTTTCAAAATCGATTTCCTATTTTATTTTTTTAAAACCATACGGTTCCGATTTTTTCGATTTGGTTCGGTATATCGGTTCTGATTTTTTTGCCCACCCCTATTGTGACATGTTAACATTTTTGAAGTGTGACATGTGACTTAATGCTTAAAATGTGATCTGAACATTTGAAGTTTGACCTGTGACCTAATGCATCAAATATGATATGTGATCTAATAAATCAAATGTGACCTAAACATTTGAAGTGTGACCTGTGATATAATGCATCAAACATGTTGTTGATTGAATTATCTGATTTGTGCTTAGAAGCATTGGGACATGTGACCTAATTATATTATAGTTTGACTTGTGACGTGATCTATAATCTATAACTTGTGACGTGAATTTCAACATATGACCTTTGACTTTAATATAAAGTGTGACATGTGATTGGCTCTCACACCATGAACCTACGTAGTCGCCATAACCATCACCAACCACCACCTTCGAAAAAATGGGCAACTGAAATTAGAGATCCATACAAGGCTACTAGGGTTTGATTGGGAACATTCAATACTGCTGAGGATGTTGCTCGTGCATACGATGAAGTTTCCCTCAGACTCAGAGGCAACAAAGCCAGACTCAATTTTCCATAAAATGTTACTCGCCTCATTATCTCATCTTCAGCTGAAACTATATTGTTCATGCTCAACCTTACCATCAATTGTAGAATCCTAGGGAGAGATTATTGACATCTGAATTTTAGGTCATGTTCTCTTTGCTGTTTTCAGATCGTTTTGAGTTTTCGATTTTCAAAAATATCGAAAATGCGCTCACTTTTTTCATTTTCAAAAATTCGTTTTCCAATAAAAAAAAAAAATACAAAGAAAACTCAAAACAAGCTTATTGCGTTTTAAATATTTTGTATTAAAAAGTCAAAAACTCGCGTGTTGGACTTTTTTTTTTTTTAAATGTTAGACAGTTCATTCACTTAAATTTTTATATTATTTTGCCATTATATATAAATTCATGTTAAGATTTTTTTTATTTTATTTTTTTGGTAAATGTGAGACACTTTCTACATTTGAAGTTCTTATATTATTTTGTCATTATATATAGATCCATGTTAAGATTTTTTTTTTTTTTTTTTTTGTGAGACACTTCCTTCACTTGAAGTTCTTATATTATTTTATCATTATATATAGATTCATGTTAAGATTTTTTTTTTTTTTGATAAATGTGAGACATTTCCTTCACTTGAAGTTCTTATGGTATTTTATCATTATATATAAATCCATGTTAAGATTTTGTTGGTATGTGGTTGATTTTTTGTTTAGTTGAAATAATATTAATGATGAATTTATTGACATAACTAATTGATTTATTGACATTAAAATTAATATAATTCAACAAATCAATCATCTTTTACATATAAAATATCACAAAATAAATTTATTAGAAAATTACAAATTAAAAGTATTTTTCAATTTTATATTTTTGAAAACAGTTTTATAAAATCACAAAGAGAACATGTTTTCAACAATCTCAAAACAAATAATCAAAATTCAAAACAAAATCCAAAATTCAAAATTCAAAATCGAAACACAAAGAGAACGGTTCATCAGTCTCCGTCAATTTGTTTTGAGAGCATGACGTGTTTTCCTCCCTTGTTTTCGGCACAGCCATCACCCACCGGATAATCTCAGGCTCGATGACTGTCAAAGTAGGGGGATATTGGACCTCATTTTTATGTCATCAGAATTCTTCCAGAGGGGAAAGAGAGTCAATTTGGAAATGGGCTCCCGGGGATTCAAGACTTCAGCAATCGATTCACTTGATTCTTCCATCGATTTCAGTAGGAAGGTGGTTCTGGTGACACCCAGTGCTAATTCGGCTACCGAGTTCGCCAGAGTTTAGTTTGGAACGCCGATGGGTGTTTCCGATTGATCATAATGGAGTTTTGAATTGAGGAGTTTCAATTTGGAAAGTAGACGGATTGGAGTGATTGTTTGGGTACGTGGGGGTATGGGTTATTGGATTATATTATTAGTTAAAATGAATTAACACACAACGACTTGTCAATTTCCTTGAATATTTGATAAGTACAACGCAACAAATATTTCCACAATATTTGATAGGTCGGATTTGTTCTTGAAGAACACAAAAGGACTCCCCAACCTTTCAATTGGAGAAAACTCTCTCAACTATATTAATCTCAAAATCAATCTTAACTAATGTTTAATCAATGTATTAAAAATTTATTTTTTGAATTGTTAATTTTAAAATCATGGTAGGCTTTAATTACCACTTATTATAATATCTTGATTGATTATTGTTATAAATATATTAAAAATTAAGTAAAAAAAATTAGGTATTAGGTTAAGTTATGTTTGAATGACCTATTACCATTATACCCCTATAAAATTTACATATTACGATTGTGTCATTATCCACCCCTATAAATAGGGGCCTATATTCATTATGAAAATTACACCTCGGAAGAGAAATCTCTCCTCTCTATTCTCTCCATCTACATCTCTCTCTCTTATATCGTTGTTATGATTTTGATAGTTTTACAACACGTTATAAGCACGAGTCTCTAGCAAATTGAGTAATATGACGGGAGTATGCTCTACAGTTGCATCTAAATGATGAACTTCTATATCAGAAACCAGATTATTATTAATCATCATTTATACATCAAGGATTAGAAAATCAATTTCAAGTCTATAGAAAAATTGGGGAAATTGTTTAACCCGAAACTTTCAAAGCAAATTCACGCCAAACCGTATATCCAAACGATGATCGGAGACCAGATCCATAACGACGACGACGGGACGATCCTCTGGCACCGGCGCGTGTCGACGGCAGAGTCACCGACGCGGAGGCGTGTGAGGCGCGTGAAGCCCACACCCAGACGTCGAAGTGGCGCGTGACGGCGTGTGAAGGAGATTTCGGCGACGACGTCAACAGGTAGTTTGTTCATATCGACGTTATTGATTTTTCTATGGTCTTACTTTTCTGTTTGGTGCAATTTTGGACATTTTCCGGTGGTCGAACGTGGCCGCGTCGTAAAAACTATTTTTACGGCAATTCCAACGGGATTTTGAACTTGGGACCAAAAGTTTGTTCTAAATTAAATTTCAAACCTATTGACGGTTTCAATTTATCCATATGAGCAATTTATTAAAATATGGACAATTTTGCCCTTGGTAATACATAAAAGTATATTAATCGTAAATTAACGATTAATTTGTGATCAACAAAGATAAATTAAAATTTTTTAAACAAGGTATAAGTAATAATCATTGTCATACCGTGATGGATTGAGTTATTATGGACTGAATTTATACCTTAACTGGATATGACTCATTATCGTAACGGATTGGACTATTATGAATACCTTGACTGGATTTGAAGATATGACTCGCTCACTCATGAAAGGTAATTATTTCATTATGTTGACACCGCCTATATGGTCGGTTTATCAATTGAATATATAGAATACTTTACATATATTCATATTTTATATTATTTCATAAACAACTCAGTTGTTGGTTAATTCTAACATATTGGAGGTTGTTGTCAACATATATACGTGGTGGTATAACCCCAGTATTATTATATATACAATATTATTGTTATTTGATACTTCATTAAATGATACCAGAAGTTATCAATACTAAAGTTAGAAAATATTTTATCAAATGATACCAGAAGTTATCATTACCAAAAAGTTGGTAAATGTTGATAAAAATATTTTATCCAATGGTACCAGAAGTTACCAATATCTGTATTTGAAAGAGTGGATGAAAATTATTCAACAAGAGAATGTTGATGTATGATAAGATAATATCACATGATAGCACGGATATAGCTAATGTGAAAATAATCTCATCAGTATTATGAGATAAATGATATCTGATTATGATAAGCAGTTTTGATCAAAGTTCTTGCACAAGAACTTATGTACTCCAGAAGAAGTACATATTTACTCCAGAAGAAGTAAAGACTATCATCTAAAACATATTGAAATGATATTATTATTGCTCCTGAAGAAACATAAACGAGTCATACATGCAAAATACAAAAGGGGAAAACATTTATGATCCTCAAAATTAGAGATGTGTTTCGGGAGTAGCCGTATCCTACCACCTCTGATCTTTTGAGGAAATAAAGAAACATTCAAAGATGTGTGTTTCAAGAGTAAGAATACTCCGTACTCTACCACCTTAAATCTTTGAGGTATACAAGATTAAACATTGATAAAATCCTAGAAATTTGAGGTGTGTCTCAAGAGTGAGAATACTCCGTACTCTACCACCACCTATTCTAGAGTTCACAAAGTTAAGTTTACATTAACCGAACTCCATTTTCGCTTGATTCTCCTTCCTTGCGACCAATCTATCTTTAAATCCTCCTGGATCTTGTATTGGAATATATGATTGCAACTTATCCAATAGTTCCTCGATAGTAGGAGCAGAAATAAGGATTCTCCTAGAAAATGGAGAGATGAATCCCTGTTCCACAGCATAATCAAGAAATGTTAGCAAACCATCAAAGAAATTGTTAACTGATTATTTTCCAATTTTACTTATTTTAAAGAAATAAATAAATGAAAATATATAATTTTGGGATATAAATTTTGCCATTTAGAGTGAAACTTATAAAAGATTCAATTTTATTTCTTTAACTCTAAATTGATTTTATTTGCTAATAATTTCATTTATTTAATTGCAGGTACATTTTCGATAATTTCAACTCAAAAATCCATAATTTAATTGACCTGAAAAAGCCCAAAATGGATAAAACCCATAAACCTAGCCCAAAAACGCATTCTGTCTCTTTCTATATAACCTACAGCCGTCTGCCATCATCTTCTGACCAACTTCAGCAGCCCCAACCCAGCTGTCTTCTCTCCTTTCTCTCACTCTCTGCTTCTCACGCATTCTCTCTCTTGGACCTTCAGCCGCAACCCCTTCTCTCGAACTCAGCCACCAGATTTCAACTCATCTTCACCATCTTCATACTCACACACCAATCCAGCCGCCTTCTACCTCTCTGCGCATACACCACCAGACCTCTCCCTTACGTCTGCTCTCAATTCCAACAGCGCCTACTTCACCGTTCTCTGTCTCTGTCCGTCTTCTCTCATCTTCTACAACCTGCCTCTCACGCCTTCTCTCCTCAAAGACGCAACCAACCTCTCTTCCCTAATCTCTGAACTCTCGGCTAACCAGACCACACAGCCCTCACCATCTCCTTTCTCACAACAGCCATTCAGCTCTCTATCACCGAAACCAACATCCACTGTGAACCACCTCACAACAAACGACACTTCCTCTCATGCTGCAGCAGCCCAGACTTCTCTCAATACACCAGTAGAGCAGCTCCACCATTCGAACAGCAACCTCTAACTCTCGACAGCAACTTCTTTCACCTCATACAGCAGCTTTGGTTTTGGTTAATTGTTTGAGTTTAATTCATAATTTTTCTAGACTTCTATTTGTTTTAATAATTAGTTTACATAATTTTATATTATTGATGTTAGTTTGATTTTAGATATATTTAGTATTGTAATTTCATTTCCGAATTCGAATTTCGTTTGATTAATGGTTAGTGTTTATTTGAATTTTAATTTGGTTAATTTAATAATGTCCGGCTAAGTTATATTTGAGGGGAGTTATTCTTAGCTTCAATGGATATGTTTTAATTCGTTATGGATGAATTCTTGTGATTGATAATAATTAACGAGTGTTTTAAAGTTTCAAATTATTTTACTTCGATTGATGTTGTTGATGTGATATGTATTGAATATGCACATAACATGCTTGACTAAATGCCATAAAATAAATTGATTAATTTTCGTACTAATATTTCCAAATTTTATCGATCTCAAGAAATTCATGCTAAATTTATTTGCAAAGTCCAATTGATAGCGAAAGAATAACTCCACTCAAATTTCCTTTTCATTGCAATTTAATTATATTCTCTTCAAATTCGTTTTAACACAATTGAAATCATAGTTTAAGTTTCGAATTTAGCAAATATTACGATACCAATAAAATCCATAGGAAGAATGACCCTGGATTATTGCTAGGCTATAACTTGACCCATTTATACTTGAAGGGTAGATTTAACATCGAGTCATTAACATTTCCCTACTTTTGATCCACAAAATACACAGATAGTTTTGATCTTTCGAAGTTTTGGTCCTTCCATCTTTAAGAGAATAAGGAAGGAAAAACTTATGAGAAAATGATATTTTGGGATGCATGAAACTGTGAAAATCATTGGCTTTTTAAACTTGAAAAACTTCACTATTTACTGCTCATCTTTTGAAAAAGTGAAGATTTACTTTTGACAAAATCATCCTACTCACCTTTCGGTGATTTAATATTTTTAACCAGCCTTTATCAAAACTCGTGAAAGGAAACAGAAAAATATTTTATATGTCCATATATATCAAAATATTTACCTTGTATCAATGCTTAATAGCCAAAACATCATTGTTTATAACAGCTTGGAAAACAAGATCTTTTGCTACTATATTTTTGAGACTATAACGATTTTTATCCTTGTTAAATTGGGCATATAAGGAAAGGAGTTCACGTTGCATATACCCACTTGGGTGCGTCTCAAGAGTCAATTGGATATCATCCAATGACTCCTTACTCAGTCCACCCTTAATGAAATCTATCTTATCATCTCGATTTATGGATGAATATCTTACTGACTTACAACGGGTATCACATGTCCATCGAGCACATTTGTAGCAACTATTTAATCTTTTTGCTCTTCGCTTCTTTGCAAAAGTACTCTTAACTAAGCCAGGCTTATGCTTAGAAAATGAATCTGGTAATTCACCAGCTAATCGAACTTGTGCTTCGATCAACCAGCGAACATCTTCTGGGATGCCATGATCCATCAGCAACCTCAATCTTTCGAGCCTAATTCGATAAATTTTTCTCAAATCATTTACTGGAAGATTGGAATAATATTTGCGAATATTTGAAAGTATGATATCCAATTTTGATGGATCTAGCCTTCTTCCCAAGTGATCTATTTAAATGCATTATTCAACGCGTAAAGGAGCGATGACTCCGCGTGTCAGTGATTCCATTAAGAAATAATGGAATAAATTATTGAAAAGGTGGGAACAATGAGATAATGCGTCATTACCTTTTTCGATATAAGGGAAGATTTGGCGACAAGATTGAGATATTTTCTTGGATATTTTACTTAATTTTTCCGGTATACTTATAAAGGTATACTAATTTGAACTGTACAGAAATACGTACTGATGAAATGAATACTGTATTGAACCAGAAGTTCATACATATGTACAAGTGAAATATCTTGCTGAACCTGAAGTTCTATAATTATTGGTTAGATTCCAATTCAATAATGAGATTTATTAAGAATGCAAAATGACATTCATTAAAGAACCAGAAGATTGTTCGGGTTAACAAGTTATCATTGCTGCTTGTTCTCAAAGGAAAATTAATTATCTCACTGAGAAAAGAAAATGAATGACTGATTATTTGCTCAAGTAATGATATTATGAGCAAAGTGATAAATGATAGCATCTTAAAGTCATTAATGATTTTACGAATTAGTTGAGATAATAGAATATTATATTGCTAATGGTTTAGCATATTAAAAGCCTCAAGTTATTTGATATGAGAATAATTTAAATATTTCTCATGCAGCAATATTTTACAAACATGTCAATACTATGAAATAAAGATTTGCTTGTGAAGCTTTATGATTTGTAAAAGTGCGATTGTATAAAATCCACCAAAGCGCACTTAGATATATGATTGAGATTATATCTCTAAAAGAATGACATATGTTATGGCGTTTTAGCCGATTGATAATATTTGAGAACATTATGAGGAAAACACGCCTGAAGCGTAATTATGCCTGAAGCATAATGACTATCGATTCCAAAAAATAAATATCTCTTGAATGATTGAATTGATCCCTTTGAGGCTAAATACTCATGGTGAGTAAAATGGACATAGTTAAATGATAAGAGATTCAGGTACCTGATGATAGAACATATACAGAGATCTCTCCATGTTATATTGGTATGAAATGGAATCGATAAACAAGTTGACTGCATACATAAACAACCCTCTTATGAAAATGAGGTTGATGAAATTATAATACTTTGGCCAAGTATATAACCCCAATGTAGGGATTATTGTTCAAGGACCTGAAATCCAAATGCTTAAATATGTAAAGCCAGTAATTATATGTACAAATGAAAAATATTACACAGTCGTAAAAGACGACTCGTTGCGCGCAAAATTTTTCATTGAACTGGCATGACATATGGTGGATAGACTATAGTCTATATCACTAGCTTGAGCTCTTTGATATACCAATGAGTGAGATCAAAATGTATGATTCTCATCTCGGTATGAGAATATTCTTTGATGTACCAGTTGATCACAGTACGTTGGGATTTCAAGTAAAATGATTGTAGATTATATGTCGAAATTGATATCTATTTCAATAATTGATTATGCTCCTGCAAATTAGAAATTGCAGTTTATAAAGTGCAAGAACATACATGTATAGATCATTGAAAGACTCAATATGCCCAGATTAGTATAACTATAGGATGATACAAATGACTCCATGATATAATATGTTGAAAGTGAAATTGGAGTATACTATTTATGACATCTGAGAAATTGATTATTCACTAGAAGTGAATATGAAAATGAATATGTTTAATTATTCACCAGAAGTGAATTCTAGATTTTATTATTCACCAGAAGTGAATTCTAAATTTAATTATTCACCAGAAGTGAAAGATGCAATCGATAAATTAGTACAACATTGCTTAAAATAGCATGTTATGACATCATAAGTTATGAACGATTTCTATAAAGCTTATCATAAATTATATGATAAAAGATTCGTGATTGCACCAATATACTTGTGATATTCCATGAAAGGAATAAATACGCGTTGCACTCTTTTTCCCTTAGCTGAAGTTTTGTCCCACAGAGTTTTCCTAGCAAGATTTTTAATGAGACAACAGTTGAGGTGTATTGATGAAAATTAATGAGAATAATGTACTCTTTTTCCCTTCGCTGAGGTTTTGTCCCACAGGGTTTTCCTAGCAAGGTTTTTGAGGCATCATCATATCTATCAACAAGCTATAATTCAGCAACACATTGTTATACTGGAATGATATCAACAAATGAAGAAAATCATACACATCTTATGAAGAATGTTATGATATTGGCTACACACAAGAAGATTTTCATATATATTTCAGACGAAAGATGATATCATTATTCAAAAGGTTCATGAATACTTGATTGCACACTTCAGGGGGAGAATCATGTTGTACTCTTTTTCCTTCGTCCAGGTTTTGTCCTACTAGATTTTCCTGACAATGTTTTAACGAGACAGCGGCTGTACTCTTTTTCCTTCGTTCAGATTTTGTCCCATTGGGTTTTACTGACAAGGTTTTAACGAGGCAGCACTAAAGCACTGAAGCACTTCAGATTTCAGTACATGATTTGTACTACTTATCATTGATGTCATTTTGGATATTAGACTCAATGATTAATGATGGCCAACATCAGGGGGAGCAGCTGTACTCTTTTTCCTTCGTTCAAGTTTTATCCCACTGGGTTTTCTTAGCAAGGTTTTAACGAGGCAGACAATTGAGCAAGCAAGTAATATGTCATTCAAGGGGGAGTGTTATAAATATATTAAAAATTAGGTAAAAAAATTAGGTATTAGGTTAAGTTAGGTTTGAATGACCTATTACCATTATGCCCCTGTAAAATTTACATATCATGATTGTGCCATTATCCACCTCTATAAATAGGGGCCTATATTCATTATGAAAATTACACCTTGGAAGAGAATTCTCTCCTCTCTATTCTCTCCATCTCCATCTCTCTTTCTTATATCGTTGTTATGATTTTGATAGTTTTACAACAATTATAAGGTCTTTTATTCTTCTTTTTTTTTAAGGTCATTATTGTTACTTTTTAGTTTTTAGTATTTCCTCAAGACAATAGAAAATCGAGATCTATATCAATGACACATATTAGTGATATATTTTGTATAGTGGAGTAACAATATTAATTTTAGTAAAGAAAAATAGTTATAATCTATTTTTTTATTTTTAATCATTTTCAATAGTTCAAACCAATCATGTTGTTGTGCTAAAATTCGACAAGCATATGATATCACAGACAAGAAAGTATTGTAGACCTAAGATTTCAAATTATCGTCTTCACAAGTTGTAGCGCCCCGAGTTCCGTATACCCGATTCACTACGTCATTTTCTGTCTAAATTTTTCGAATAATATTTTTGCGGAAGAAATAATTGAAATTCATTTTTGGCAACATTAAATAAACTGTAATGGCCGATAAAATTGAAAACATTTATGAAACCATTTGAAATAGTAAATCGAACCATTAATATTGTAAAGAAATTGCCAATGTCATAATTTCTCAATAAATGAACTTCTCTAAATTATTCGATTGTTTGGAAAATACGGAAACCATTAACGTCAAACTTTCTACCGTTTAACGATTATTGCCACCATCATTCATCGCTCGCTACCGTCTCCGAAATCTGCAAAACTGTTAAAAAGTAGGGTGAGTATTTCATGGGGGAAATACTCAGTAGACTCATCGCAAATTAATTTAATTTATAAGATGATTAAACACATAAATCCCGGCTCTTTATAAAACGAGCATTGATAGAGCTTCTTTATAAAACGGCTCTTGATAAAACTCATATAGTGCATTACAGCACGGGACATATTTTGCAAATCATAGGCTCTTTGAAAATAGCTCTTTGAAAACAGCTCTTTGAAAACCATATACTTATAAAAACATTTTAATTATGCCAAGCATAATTTCTTTTGAAAGCATAACATAAGATAGGATTGAAATCCTCATAAACATAGGGAGACACAAGAACTTTACCGAACTTAGGTGATAAGAATTCTTATGCAGTAAAATCATAATAACAGTAAGTTTTCATCATAATATAGGATAAGATCGAAATCCTCATAAACATAAGAATTTTACCGAACTTAGGTGGCAAGAATTCTTATGTAGTAAAATCATAATAACAGTAAGTTTTCATCATAACATAGGATAAGATCGAAATCCTCATAAACATAAGAATTTTACCGAACTTAGGTGGCAAGAATTCTTAGGTAGTAAAATCATAAAGTATATTTTCTTTTCATAAAAACATACTTACTCTTCATAAAAACATAAGGTATATTTACCTTTCATAAAAACATACTTACTCTTCTTAAAAATTGACTTTCACAAGTCACATGACATTCATATGAAATCATAATTTAAATCAATTAATAAGTGCGAGTCTACACATTGTTCTTTCCATGAAAATACATTTTCATTTCCTTTCATAAAAATAACTCTTCACAAGTCACATGACATTTATATGAAATCATAATTTAAATCAATTAATAAGTGCGAGTCTACCTCAAATCCGACGAGTGCAAAGTTGAGCGGGAATGACTTCAATTTCTTTAAATTCTCCGTACGCTTCGTCTTAGCCAATAAGTCACTTTAGTATATCGAATATATAGTTCAAAATGATAAATTATAATTTGAGGACTAAAATTGATGTTTTGAAAGTTGAGGGATTAAAATGAATACTTCTGAAAGTTCAGGGACTAAAATAGATATTTTGAAAAGTTGGGATTTAAAATCAAATAAAGTAAATCAGTAAGGACTGAATTGATCAGATTTTTAAAATGAAAGGGCTGATTAAAATCATTTAAAACTTTGGGACTGAAATGGATAACTTTAAAAGTTAAGGACTGATTTGAAAAACCTTTAAAAACTTGGGGGACCAATCTGCAAATTTTGAAAATTAAAAAAATATAATATTAAAACTTTACTCTTCTCTCTCTCTCAAAATCCATACTCTCTCTCTCTCTCTACCCGTTTCTCTCAACCGGCCGACGAAAGCTGGGCAGTGGTTTTACTGAAGAAACGCCGGCGAGACACCGGCGTAAGGTGCGGCAAAGAAGGGGTTCCGGTTTTGAAAGAGTTTGGTGTGAGATGGGGATAAAAACCGAGGCTAAACTAGGCTTGAATCACGATTAATCTCCGGTATTAAATCTGGCAGCGAAGGGCTTAAGGTTGAGGTAAGTGCCTGGGGTTCGTCTATTATTGGGTTTAGGTCTTATTTTTGGTTTATGGGTTTGATTTGATAAGGATTTGGAGGTGGGTTTGCCGTGATTTTGGGGGTGCTGCAGGCGGTTGAGTTGTTTCAGGTAGTGATGACTTATTGAATTGGTTGGTTTCGTGGTTGATTGGTGGCCTGAAAATGATGGCTGGTCAGTTGCAGTAGGTGGTGGCAGAGTGATTGACGGTTAGGCAGTGTGGGTGGACTGTGGTTGCACTCGTCTGGGATGGAGATGGAGCTTGGTGCAGGTGGCTGCTTGGTTGAACATGGTTGAGGCACTGACTGATTTGGTGGCTGGTTGCCGGCGCTGGTTCGTTGGTCGAGTTTTGGATGCTTGCTGGAATGAGGGAGGTTTTGGCAGCAAATTGGTGATTGAAGCAGATTGTGAACTTTGTTGTTAAATTGGCCATGAGTTGGTTTTTGTGATTGAGGTGCTGCAGGAGGTGATGATATAATGATGAAGGGGTGGATAAGTACAGTGGTTGCATCGGTCCGTTGGTGGTGCTATTGGAGCTGTAAAGGTGTTTTGCACACGGAAGGTTATTTGGGCTGTGAACTGGTGATGATGATGGTGAGTAGCGTGCTCAAAAGGAAAAAGAAAGAAAATAAAATGATTAATGGGGACATGGGGAATATGAGTAGAGTAGGTGCTTAATAATGTAATAAAGATGAAAAACGTGGGAAGTAATCCATTGAAAATTAGACTAATTTTGATTAAGAAATGTATTTAAAACAGATATACTTTGGACTGAAAATAATTTGAGAATAAATAAATTTTGAGATAAAATTGAATTACGTATTTGGACTTGAAATAATTTGAATAAGGAAAATTGAGATATTTTAATAAATTTGGAATTCAAAATGATTTTGAAAATAATACTTTGAATAAATAATTAAAATAACATAATTTTAGAAATTCGAATTTTAATTTAAAATCGAACAAATTCGATATTTCTTGACTTGGCTAGACGAATCCGTCGCGGCGTTAACTTCAAAATAATGGGTGAAATAGTAGCGACACGATTTTCTAAATATTAAAATAATTATTTATTTGCATAAAAATTCTGGGTCGCTACACAAGTACTGCATATTTCGCTTATAGTATTATCTTTAATTGAAATAGAAATTTTTATGATGAATGTGATTACAAAATTAATTTTTTTGATTTATATATATATATACACACTAGCTTTTCCACCCGTTCGATGCACGAGATTATAAATTTGGTAGTAATTTCGATCAGAATTTAAGAAAATATGTTAATTATACAACTATATCAAATAAAATCATAATACAATAATATTATCGAATTCAAAACTTTAAAAAAGACAAAAATAATTAAAATAGAAAATCCAAAATCTTGATCTTTATAGGATTTTTCTTTTTCTTTTCCTTTTTAAATTTTTTTCTCTTTTAAAAGAAATATCTTTATTTATTATTTATTTGTTTATTGGACTTTCTTCTTCTAAATAATTTTTTTTTTTTTACCTTTTAAAATATTTTGTTAAATAAAATAAAATATAATAAATAAAAGTAACAACCATAAATCTATATTCGTTCAAATCGGATATACAACCTATATTTGTTCAAATCTATATTTCATACGATGCGCGGTATTAGATGTACACAAAATATTTAAATGAAAAAATAAACTTACAAATTATAATTTCTCTTAATAGTAAAAGGCAATTTGTCCCTTCGGGGACATCCGAAAAGGCAATTTATATATTTAAAAAATAAATGACAGTTATTTGCATAATTATAATACCGATAGCTATACATATAATCTACAATATCAAGAACAAAATATTTTAAACATATAATTTAGATATGATGAATTTCTTCAATGTTAATAGTAAAAAGCAATTTCTATGACTGTAAGATTGATATAGCAAAACTTACCATTCACGATGATATGTGCAACACCATTATATTGCAACATCAAATTGCATAAAAAATTATCTCAAACTAATGCAGAGTTTTTCTAGGTATGAGATATGAACTAAATCAACTTAAAATGCTATTTCACAAGTTGATCTTAAAATGTGCCACAGACTCATTAAAACAATACTTGTAACTTCTTACACATCTTGCTAAATCATATTTCTAGGCATGAGATATGAACTAAATCAACGACTGATGGATCTTTACTTTATCCAATGGCAGAAAATTCTGATTTTGAAAATCAATCAAGTCATATGCACCTGGAAATACTGAGTTTCCTGCTCAACTTTCTAAGATGAACTTAAAACCTCAAAGTTCTGTGTTGACTGATGAACTGGACAATCTGGAGTTGCCTCATTGAGGTCCAAATTCTGTACGGCAGTCTGGACCTCAAGATTCCATTCTACCACGGGAATCTCAAAATCCCACTTATAATTCCTATAATCAATCAAAAGCAGTTGGTTTCAGTCAAGAAGGACAACAATCCGAGGCTGCATATAAGCAAAAGGATTCAATAGAGACAACCAACCTCATGAACCTTAAGGAGTTCCAAAATGGCCAGCACTATATCATTCACATAGCAAAAACCAGTCGAATACAATGTCAAATTAGTTAAATGAAATTTCTTCACGTCAGTTAGAAGATTGACGTAGTAAATAGATAAAGAAAGCATTTTTGAGTAACAAATAATAGGCTAAAAACTCACCTGACTTCTGAACTTGAAATTTCATCTTGATTTATGCCCTTAAAAGATAATTTATCCAACGAAAAAGATACATCTGCAATACTTACAGAAATAGTTTATAGTATAATCTCCCATCATAAAAGAAAAATGAAAAATTACAGAGGGAAATTGAATGAATAAAAAAAATATTGGAGAGATGTATGAAGAAAAGAGCATAGCTCTTAATCAAATTACCAGAATCTGGAGCAGCCATTCTTCAGAAATTGTTCGTTATGATAAGAGTCGTCAAATATAACCCGTAGCAGAGCCAAACTATTTTACCTGGAGGGGGGCACAAATTAGTTGCAAAAAAATAAAAAATTGAAACAATGTGACAGCAATGAAAAATGTTGTCACTCTAGGTTTAGCAAGACAATTCCAATAGACCAAGGTATAGCAATTCTTAGTTCAAAATAGACCAAGGTTTAGCAAGACAATTCCAATAGACCAAGGTTTAGCAAGACAATTCCAATAGACCAAAAGCAACTGAGGGATTTAGTTCATAACGGTTTTTAACAATTGCTGGAATAAAATGACTAAAATCTAAGCAATCGGTTAAATGAATTACAATATTATTTTATACATATAAACTATAGAATGGCACGGTTCATATTTTATACAAATAAAATTTATAAATCAAGATAAATACACATTATTACATGTATCCAAGTTTACCATGTCTATTTTCACTTCTATACCTATATCCAAGTTTGCCAAGTTTGAGTAAATGTATCTTTAGACATCTTTAGTACAAAATATTGATCATGATTGACCATCCCCTAAATTCCATAATATTTCATGTAACAAAGACTACACACCAAAGCATGTACTGAACTTGGGAAAACTATGTGACAAAATAACAGAGACTACACACCAAAGCATGTGCTGAACTTCGAAAAGCTTGATAATATCTAAATTATTCAAGAAGAAGATTGGAATTTGAGCATAAATTATAATACTCCACTTCTCACCTCGAGTTAATTCACACAATCATCAAGTCATCACTTATGATCAAAACTAAATTTTCCCACAATTAACCTCACTGTCTATAAATAACTAAATATATGCTCAGCTCAAGTAGATAGGACAAACCATATAGAAGTTGTTAGTGGATCCCATTAGCCATTATGACTCCAATTTCAAGACCTTATAAAGGTTTTAGTTCTTGCACTAAAATATTAGCTATATTTTAGTAAGATACAGTTTTAATAAAATCACATTAAGTTTTTTAAACATCAGAGGCCAAGTATATCTATGTAAAAACAAAGAAGCAGAGGAAATAGATTTAATAATATCAGGACAATCATAGGTATGTCCTCGGGCATGATGCATTATGAACTGCTCTGCAAAGCACAAGCATTTAAAATATTACAGACAGGGTTCCCAAAGCAACAGAAATGCACTAATGGTTGAATTCATAAATGCTCATAGGCTAAGAGCTGTTATATTACTTGAAGGGAAGCATGAGCATTCAACTCGTTTGTAGCCATCATTTTTGCTTCAACACCGCCAACTTGTTGACCAGGATATATTATTGTTTTCAGAATGAAGAACTAGAATTTCCCCAGCTGGTGACACCTCCAAAGAGTAGGGTTCAATTCCAACCCTAGTTCCATTAAACACAGTCTCTACAGTGTATCCACCCTCAAATTTCACCATTGAATGGCTATGAAATGCTGTAAATAGAAACCCAAAAGCTGAATCCACTACCTAAAATAGTGGTGAACCTGGAACTGCCTTCATCTGCTGTACAAACATATATATTTGAGTCCAATTCATAAAAAATGACAGATTTCACCAATTCAAATTTTTCGTGCTATTAACATTCTATCAAAATTAAACCAATACATCAATAAAAAAGAACATGAAATTTCAGAATTAAACCATTTTATTGATTTAACATTCAAAAACCAGATTGATTTGCAACCATTGATTCTTTTTGTAACCCACTTTCCTTGCTTGAAACTGAAACTCAGCAGCAGCAGCCAAGGAATTTGACATTGTGAATTGAGCTCGGAATCTCCACAATCTTCCTCACTGATGAGGCACGAAGATAACATTAAAAAAATAACTTGGAAAAGAATTTTAAATGAAGCTCTATCACTGATGAGGCACGAAGATTAGCACTACCTATAATCAAGTATATGTTTACTTCATTACCTGGAGAAAGGAAGCTCGATCACTTGATGGTTGCATGATAAGTGCTTTATTAGCACGTATTTAATTCACTTATTATCTTATTTTGCTATTGGTTTGATCTAATTGAAGTATCGTTTAATGCACTTTCACTTGTTGTGCTATGTAAGGTCAAAAAGAAGAAAAGAAAGGAAACAAGACCAAAGAAATACAAAGAAAATCAAGAAGTGAGGTTCAAGGGCATATTCAAAGAGCTCCAAATCAATAATGGCATGTGGGAAGAAGATTAGATGCAAAAACTATGGTCAAAGAAGGTTTGGGGTGAAGTTGGAAATCAAAAAACCGCAAGGATTGTGATCATGAATTTTAGTCATAGATTGAAGCTCAACTTGTTCATAGAATACTTTCGAATTTGGGAAGAGATATTTCACAAATAATTGTAGATATTTGAGTTTTCTTTCCAACGCAACTTGAATCACCACAATCGGACTTCGGAGAGAAAGTTATGACCAAAACATCGAGCACAGGTGCTTCTCGGCAAAGATGCACTTACAGCCGTAAATGACAAATTACGGCCGTAACTTCCAAATTCACAAAATTTTCAATAGCTCACTTACGGCCGTAACTTTCTCGTGAAGAAATTTCCTTATCTAGTTCAAGGTCTATCTTTGGTATATCTTGTGAATAAAGCTAGGGCACGATTTTGGGAGTATAAAATGAGCAAAATCACCACAAAAAGGAGGTTGGACATTGAGGAAAATTGAGAGCAAAATATAGAGCATTCTTGGGAGATTTTCAAGCGCAAGAATATCAACAACATTGGAATTCATGGAGCAACTTGAAGAATCTACCGCAACCATGCTAGGCTAAATTCCATATCTTGTTCAAATGGGAAGTTGTGTTAACTCGATTATGTTATTTTCTTTTCCTACAAATTAGTAGCGTGAATTTATTCCTTTATTTCAATTGTTGGATTATTATGTTTTGAATGTTCGATTGAGTTTATTTGATTAATAGTTTAATTTGGCCAATTGGATTATTGATCTTTGGATTCATGAATATGCTATGTTTAGATTCTTGATCAGTAATTGTCATTGAATCTTTACTTTAGTAGCAAATAAATCTCATGCAAGTTTAGTAATAATTCAACTTGGATTGATTAATTCGAGCTTGTGAAATTAACGATCAAATTCAATCTATTCTTCTAAATTTTTATACTAGTTGTGCATTAAACCCTAAGAGCTTGTTTAGGATTGTCCGTGGCTAGAATTGGTTCGAAGAGCTTGTCTTGAATCAATACACATAGGGAAGAATTTAAATAATTAGAGCTTATTGATTATTTGTGATTGATAATTGAATAGGAATATAAACACGTTACAAGGAAAGGTATAACATTAATTGAGGGTACAACCGAACCCGAGAACAAGATTTATTCTCATATTATTTCTCTAGTCATATTTAATTGTTTATTTTTATGCATATTTTTTATTCAAGCAATTTCAAACAACAAACCCCTCATTCCATTCTAATTGACCGAACAACTAAAATTAGTTTCCGTTCCTCGTGGGATCGACCCTTACTCTCGCTACTACATTATTAATTAATATTTAGCGAGTAAGGAATTATTTATTATTTTGGTTCATCGCGACACGCATCAAATTTTTGGCGCCGTTGTCGGGGAACGGTTAACTAATTTGGTGTTTAATCAATTAGAATTTTATTTCTTTTCTGCATTTTAATTTATTTATTTTATTTCTATAATTCTTCAAAAAAAAAATTAATTTTTTGCTTCCTCGCTTATATGCCTAGAACTCGATTAACTAATTTTAATTTTTTTTATTTTGACCCAGAAATCGAGAAAACTTTTCTACAGCAAAGAAGAGCAACATAATCAATGGCAATAGATAACAATAATCTAACTCTCAAGCAACTAGCTAACCCGAATGTTGCTCAACAACCACTATGCATAACTTTTCCAACAGGGGAAGAAGGTAGAACTTTTGAGCTAAAATTCGGACTGATCCATCTTCTGCCAACTTTTAGAGGACATCCCGGTGAGGACCCATATAGACATCTGAAGGAATTCCATGTGATTTGTGATAGCATGAGTGTAATACCTCGACTAAGAAAGCTTGAAAGAAATGATAGGTACTACTTATACCAACAAGGTGCACCTTCTTTTCCGGAAGTCCATCGTTAGAAACTCCAAAGTTAAGCGTGCTTGGCTTGGAGCAATTCTAGAATGGGTGACCTCTTGGGAAGTTTTCTCGGGGAGCGTGCGAGTGAGGACAAAGCATGCTGAAAAGACTCGTATTGGTATAGTGGGGACAGTACGCCGTCATCTAACAGTTAGGACAACCCGTTAAGTGGGACCCGGGTCGTTACAAAATGGTATCAGAGCCGGCCACCAGCCGGAAAATCGGGAACTAAGTGCTACGCCATAGGGTGAGAGCCACCTTTAGAATCCCAACGCCTGGAAACAGATCCTCAGATGGATTAAGCGTGACGAGGACGTCGCGAGTCTAACAGGGGGTGATTGTAACACCCCAGGCTAGGAAAGTTTAAAAGAAATGATAGGTACTACTCATACCAACAAGGTGCACCTTCTTTTCCGGAAGTCCATCGTTAGAAACTCCAAAGTTAAGCGTGCTTGGCTTGGAGCAATTCTGGGATGGGTGACCTCCTGGGAAGTTTTCTCGGGGAGCGTACGAGTGAGGACAAAGCATGCTGAAAAGACTCGTATTGGTACAGTGGGGACAGTACGCCGTCATCTAACGGTCGGGACAGCCCTTAAGTGGGACCCGGGTCGTTACAAAGAGACCTACGGGTATTACTAAGGAACAAATCAAGATGAGGGATTTTCCATTCTAGCTGAAGGATGCTGCTACTGATTGGTTGCATTGTCTACCATCCGGACCAGTAACCACCTGGAACGACATGAAGAAGTTATTCCTAGAAAAGTACTTTCCTGCATCAAGAGCTGGTACCATCAGAAAGGAGATATGTGGGGGTGAGCTAAAACAATAAAGAAACATTGTATGAGTATTGAGAGCGTTTCAAGAAGCTCATCTCAAGCTACCCCCATCATCAGATCTGTGACCAACTCTTGGTGTAATATTTTTATGAAGGACTACTACCGATGGACAGGAGTATGATAGATGCCGCAAGTGGAGGTGAGCTAATGGACAAAACACCAGAAGAGGCGAGAGCCCTGATTTCTAATATGGCTGAGAACACTCAGCAGTTCAACTCCAACAGGGATTTGTAAGTTCGACGCGTAGATGAGGTAAATGGTTCCAATATTGAAATCCAATTATTTGAACTAACCAATCTGGTGAAACAACTTGCTGTAGGGAAGGTACAACAAGTCAAGGCTTGTGGGATATGTGCGAATTTCGGACGTCCAACTAACACTTGCCTGGTGTTACAAGAGGGAAATGGTGAACAAGTAAATGTTGCAGAGGGCTTCCTATTTCAAAGACAGTAGTACAATCCATACTCCAATACCTACAACCCTGGATGGAGGGATCACCCAAATCTGAGTTATGGAGATAACAAGCCCCAGGTTTTGTCTCTAACAAAGCGCAAGGGCAATTTCAACAAAAAGGAAATTTCCAATCTCAGGTGAAGTATCAGCAAAGACCCCAAAACTCAAGTATCTCCCTTGAAGACATGGTTAAAAATTTGGCTTCTAACACACTTCAATTTCAACAGGATACCAAGTACAGCATTCAAAATCTGGAGAACCAGATGGGTCAAGTGGCTACAGCCATCAACAGATTGGAGGCCCAATCTGGAGGCAAATTACCATCTCAACCTGAAGTTAATCCCAAGAACGTGAGTGCCATAACCCTACGAAGTGGAAAGGAGGTTGAGGGGCCATAAATGAAACCATCTACAATTGAAGAGGATGTTGAAGAAACAGAAGTTGGAAAGAAAGACGACACCTCACAAAACTCTCAGGTAAAGATTGACCCCACTTTAAATGTTAAACTAACTCCTCCACCTTTCCCTAGCAGGTTAGCAAAGGCAACTAAGGAGGGCAAGGAAAATGATATACTGGAGATGTTTAGGAAAGTGGAAATCAACATTCCACTGTTAGATGCAATCAAGCAAGTGCCCCGATATGCAAAGTTTCTGAAGGACCTATGTACCAACAAGAGGAAACTAATAGGGAATGAGAGCGTAAGAATGAGAGAATCCGTGTCTCCACTTTTTCAAAGAAATCTACCTCCCAAGTGCAAGGATCCAATGCAGGAAGTTGTTGCTATGTTTAATGACTATCCAAAGCCGCCACAATCAGGTAACATCTCATGTATCGCACCACCAATTTCTAATGAAGAGCTTATGCCCCCTATTTTCCAGGCCCTAATGAAGAGCATGAAGAAGAAATTGAGCTTTGGGAGTCCAAATTATCCAGGATGAAGAAGGAAGCAATTCTTCGAGCCAATGACAGTAAACAAAATGCGCTGCTCGTGAGGCAACCCGAGAGGGGAGTTTTTTTTACTCTCTCATTTTTTTTCTTTGTTATTATGTTCATTCCAAAAAAAAAATTGGGGCAGAAGTTTAGTTACGGCCGCATTCATGTCACTCACGGCCGTAACTCAGTTATCATGATTTCCATCACAAGTTTAGTTACGGCCGTAAATACGTATTTCACGGTCGTAACTAAATTCAGCAGATTTTTTTTCATTCAGTGACACACTTACGGCCGTAAGAAAATCATTTCACGGCCGTAATTATCATGCAATAAAAAATAAAAAAAAACATGTCCCCTCATTTGATTTCATTCACATCCCATCTTTTGTTTGGTAGTGTCACATTCCACATTGAGGACAATGTGGAATTCAAGTGTGGGGGGGGGGTGATTAGTCTTTTATCTTCTATTTTGTTTCTTTCTGGTTATCTGTTCAGTTTTGGTTGTGTGTGTTCAGACCTACAGTTCAATTTAATATGAAGCGGCCCCACTTATGATAATTTTTGAACCACCAACTTCCTAAATTGCATAATCGGACAAAGAATGAGCACATAGAGATGAGTTTTCCAATAATTTCTGAATTAGTTTGAAAATGGGAACAAATTGAAAAATTTCTGCAACCTAATAGAGTCAAACATAAATTAATATGATAAAATACCACCCTTAGTAACTTTATTCTATCCTTATCCACTAGATTTTGAGATCGAACCAAGACTGAGCAATGACCTATACTCATAATTGGATGGGAGGAACAGATATAATTCGTAATTTGTTGAGCCTATGAGCTGCTTTTACTCTTTATATTAAGCTCTTATTTTTTATGTGTGTCCTGCATGGTTGATTTGTTCTTAGATATGCTCTTTTGTGCATGCCGTTGTAGCTTCTTAGCTCGAGTGCAAAATATATTGAAGGCATTAGGTTAAACCAAATTTGACTTGCTAAAAGAGCCTACCATGATACATGTACTGATAGAAGCCCCTTTGAGCCTTAGCATTTCCTTGAGATTTTGATGCCACACTACAAGCCACGAATACCCTTTCTTTCGTATTGTCTCTGTTTTGAACCTATAGAGAAGGGATTCGCAAGCTTTTGTTGATTGAGGATTGTGTTGTGGTCTAAGTCTAAGAAGTACAATGGTTATCTTGTGTTGGGTGAGAGTTGTGTGATGGACTGAATCAGGGGAGTGTAATTCTATCTTGTACCAATTGGTGACTGCGTAATGATTTGAACAAAAGAGAAAAAGTTGCAGTCTATACTCGAAAAAAAAAATCAAAAGAGAAAAAGTAATGAAAAGGAAGTTTAGTCAAGAAAATTAGTAGTTGAGGAAGTCAAATACTCAACTTGAAAAAAAAGAAAAAGAAATGAAAAAAAAGAGAGAAAAATTTCAAGTGTTAACTAAGTTGGGTAGGGGGAAACAATGAAGTTCATATTGAGAGTGAAGGAAGTAATGTCATTTTGAATTGACTTAGATTGCGAAATTCCTTCTCGGCTCAGCCTAAATATGTTCTTTTATCCTACCCAACATGAAGCCCCGTTACAACCAAATAAAGACATTTGCTTTGCACTTGTGTTATTGTTGCCTCCAGTTATGACATCTGAGCAGTCTGTGGTAATAATTTCTCCATGCAGTGAGTTGAGTGAAAATTCTCACCCTTATACACTTTGTGCAAAGAGAGAAATATTTAGTGAGGGTGTTAACTCCCATTACATATGCTTATGAGTGATTTGAATTGCTTGGTCTATATTCTGTGCTTTTGAGTTGGCCAAAACTAACACCCATGTTATAAATCGTTGATAGATTGATGAGAATCATGGCGGGCTTGACAGAAAAAAATTAAATATTCGAGTCAAAACAAGAATTCAGCAGGTTCGACGAGCTTTGAAGATCAAACCGTGTCGAAAAGAACCAGAAAATTAAGAAGAAGGCCTTTTACGGCCGTAACAGTTGGAATTATGACCGTAACGCAGCAATCGCAATTTTTTGGCAGAACATGACTTATGGTCGTAATAAATTCGTCACGACCGTAACTGTGGTATCAACTTTGGACCCGAGAAGGGCTTACGGCCGCAATCCCGATATTTACGGCCGTAACTAGGCGGCGGATTAGATTTTTCCCAGAATTTCGCATATTTTATTTTCTTTTCCTATTTTGGTATTTTAGGTCAATTATGAGTCTATTTTGAGCCCAATTAGCGGCTAGGTTTATTTTGTTTATTTATATTCATTTTCTTTCATTGTAACGGGAAGACTTTGATTGAATGAAAATTGTGTTGAGTGGTTTTCCCTCATATATTGTTCTGGATTGAACACTTTCGAACTTATCAAATATTGTGAGATATTTGTGGCGTTTACCAAATCGAACTTATCAAGGATCTGGACATTCCTTGTGGCGTTCACCCCTTTGTGGTTCTTATCTCCGCATCGTAACGGGTCTCGGGTTTAATATACCCCTTGTTCTTGCGTCGTGAGGTCGGGGTTACATTGTTACCGTCCGCTCCAGCCTGAATTCGGAACTTTTCGGCTTTTTTTCTGCGCTTCGAATCACATCATCTGGTATCAGAGCTGGATTCTGAATTCAGGTTCTTGTGTTTTTCTATCCAGTTTGATTTTTCTGTTTATCATCGAGTCCCATAAAAATCATCCATATCTTGTTGAGTGTTTTGTTTTCAATTTTTTGAGTTTTCTTGTTATTCGTGTCAGTAAAATTTTTCAGTTTTTGATCCATATAAAAATTCAATAAAAAATCAAAAGTGTTTGTTTTATTCGATTCTTATCCAAATCATGTTCCGTTTGTTTTGTTGCGTTCGTGTCGAATTTTCGGATTTATTAAAAGAAAAAAATTATTTTTTTTATTTTTTATTTAATTCTGAAAATTCATTATTCAAAAAAAAAAAAAAAAGAGTTATTCCAAATTCAATAAAAGTCGTTCTTGCTATTTGATGTCTAAATCCTCTTCATTCTTGAATTTTTTTAACGTCACATAAGGGATGGATTATGATCTCAGTTGTTTATCAAGGATCTGGATATTCCTTTTGGCGTTCACCTCTTTGTAGTTCTTATCTCCGCATTGTAACGGGTCTCGGGTTTAATATATCACTGGTTCTTGCGTCGTGAGGTCAAGGTTGCATTGTTACCGTCCGCTCCAACCTGAATTCGAA
This sequence comes from Ligustrum vulgare, assembly GCA_963555705.1. NCBI lineage: Eukaryota > Viridiplantae > Streptophyta > Magnoliopsida > Lamiales > Oleaceae > Ligustrum > Ligustrum vulgare. The sequence continues at coordinate 39,918,418 of OY743172.1, read as the reverse complement.
ACTTTCCCGGCGTTAATTTCGCGTGTTCGTCGTGACCCCCTCCCGGGATCTCATCATCTGGTATCGGAGCTGAACTCTGAATTCAGGTTTTGTTTTCCTATTCTATCCAGTTTGATTTTGTGTTTTTATCATAGAGTCTACACAAAATCATCCATATCTTGTTCTTCGTGACAGTAAAATTTTTCCATTATTTGATCCATACAAAAATCCATCAAAAATTCAATCTTGTTTATTTTATTCGATTCTTGTCCAAATCCTGTCCCGTTTGTTTAACCGTGTTTATTGTCATGAATTCGGATTTATTAAAAAAAAATTATTATTTTTATTTTTTTATTTAATTCCAAAAATTCATTATTCAAAAAAAAAAAAAAAAAAAAAGAGTTGTTCCAAAATTCAAGAACCACTTTCTTGAATTTTCTCAAATTCTTGATATTCTTGTCCTTTTCGAGTCAAAATTAACTCCTTGCTATTACCAATATCTGGTGGACCCTCTTATTTTGAGTTTCTTGAATTCTTGAAATCCTTATAAAGGGATGAATTATGAATTCGATCCTACCTTCCAGACTAGATGTCATGTGAGCAGTAAAGTATGCAATGTTACTATCGATAGAGAGTATTTCACTAATCTGGTTAGTAGCGCCTTGGTTGGGGAGTTGGGTTTACCTCTACTACCACATTCTAATCCTTATAGGTTGACGTGGTTAAAGGAGTGTGGGAAGGTAAATATAACCCATGGAGTTAGGGTGAAATTTACACTTGGGAGATATAGCGATGAGTTATGGTGTGATGTGGCGCCTATAGAGTCTTGTCAAATTTTGTTGGGTAGGCCGTGGAAGTCTGAGAGGAAAGCATTCTATGATAAAGGTAGGAATGTGTACAAATTTGTTAAAGATGGGAAAAATATTAAGCTTATGCCATTAACCCCGGAACAAATACATGAAGAGAAAATATTGCGACAAAAGAGGGATGAGGAAAAAATAGTGAGAAATGGTAGTTGGGGATTAAAGGATGAATTCATGGAGATGGCAAAGGCATTACTACAGTTAGATGCGAAAATGAAGGCACAAAGAGCGAGGGAAAAATTGGCTAAGTTGCAAGAGAGGGAGAGTGAAGGAGAGGCTGATGATGAATTACAACCGGAGAATGAAAGTAAGAATGTGGTGGACTTACCATTGGAGCCTCGGGATAAGACCGTTGAGATTGAAACCGAGGAATTGAAATTTGGATTAGTTGATCAAATTCCAAAAATTGAGGTAGAGGGTGAGCACTTGGGTAGTAAGGAAGTGAATGGGCACGAGGATAAGATTATTGATGAGGTACATGAGAAGAAAACTGATAATCTGGGAGAGGTGGTTGGGTGTGAAAAGTTAGAAGAGGTGCAAGAGAGAAAAGAAATAGAAGAGAATGAACCAGAAAGTGAGATGACTGTTGGAGGCAAAGAGAAGGGCCTCGTGGTGCGAAAACAAGAAGTGGAAGAGTTGTATCATGAGTACAAGGATTCATACCTTGTACATGGAGAAACTAACATTCCCCACCCTATTTTGCTTAATTCTTTCTTTCAGGTTGATCATTATACATGGGAGTATGAGTCACACCAACCATGGAAATTCATCCTCGTGTTTCAATACCTTCTTGTCTACTACCAATTAAAGGAGCACAATTTATTGAATTCATGTCATGGAGTCCATAATTTCCCATTTGATCCAGGTAGGGCAGCTGTAAATCATGAACCAAGCTATGATTCGGGAAGAATCATCCTAAAGAAGGGGGGAATGATGAGAATCATGGCGGGCTTGACAGAAAAAATTAAATATTCAAGCCAAAACAAGAATTCAGTAGGTTCGAAGAGCTTTGAAGATCAAACCGTGTCGAAAAGAACCAGAAAATTAAGAAGAAGGCCTTTTACGGTCGTAACAGTTGGAATTACGGCCGTAACGCAGCTATCGCAATTTTTGGGAACTGTGGTATCAACTTTGGTCCCGAGAAGGGATTACGGTCGTAATACCGGTATTTAGGACCGTAACTAGGCGGCGGATCAGATTTTTCCCAGAATTTCGCATATTTTATTTCCTTTTCCTATTTTGGTATTTTAGGTCAATTAGGAGTCTATTTTTAACCCAATTAGCGGCTAGGTTTATTTCGCTTATTTATATTCATTTTCTTTCATTGTAACGGGAAGACTTTGATTGAATGAAAATTGTGTTGAGTGGTTTTCCCTCATATATTGTTCTGGATTGAACACTTTTGAACTTATCAAGGATCTGGACATTCCTTGTGGCGTTCACCCCTTTGTGGTTCTTATCTTCGCATCGTAACGGGTCTCGGGTTTAATATATCCCTGATTCTTGCGTCGTGAGGTCGGGGTTGCATTGTTACCTTCCGCTCCAGCCTGAATTCGGAACTTTCCCGGCGTTAATTCCGCGTGTTCATCGTGACCCACTCCCGGGAAAATTATTAAGCTTATGTCATTAACCTCGGAACAAATACATGAAGAGAAAATATTGCGACAAAAGAGGTATGAGGAAAAAATAGTGAGACATGGTAGTTGGGGATTAAAGGATGAATTCATGGAGATGGCAAAGGCATTACTACAGTTAGATGAGGAAATGAAGGCACAAAGAGCGAGGGAAAAATTGACTAAGTTTCAAGAGAGGGAGAGTGAGGGAGAGGCTGATGATGAATTACAACCAGAGAATGAAAGTAAGAATGTGGTGGACTTACCATTGGAGCCTCGGGATAGGACTGTTGAGATTGAAACCGAGGAATTGAAATTTGAATTAGTTGATCAAATTCCAAAAATTGAGGTAGAGGGTGAACACTTGGGTAGTAAGGAAGTGAATGGGCACGGGGATAAAATTATTGATGAGGTATATGAAAAGAAAACTGATAATCTGGGGGAGGTGGTTGGGTGTGAAAGGTTAGAAGAGGTGCACGAGAGAAAAGAAATAGAAGAGAATGAACCAGAAAGTGAGATGACTGTTGGAGGCGAAGAGAAGGGCCTAGTGGTGCGAAAAGAAGAAGTGGAAGAGTTGTATCATGAGTACAGGGATTCATACCCTTGTACATGAAGAAACTAACATTCCCCACCCTATTTTGCTTAATTTTTTTCTTACAGGTTGATCCTTATACATGGGAGTATGAGTCACACCAACCATGGCAAATCATGCACGTGTTTCAATACCTTCTTAACTACTACCAATTGGAGAAGCACAATTTATTGAATTCATGTCATGGAGTCCATAATTTCCCATTTGATCCAGGTGGGGCAGCTGTAAATCATGAACCAAGCTATAATTCCGGACGAATCATCCTAAAGAAGGGGGAATGATGAGAATCATGGCGGGCTTGACAGAAAAAATTAAATATTCAAGTCAAAACAAGAATTCAGCAGGTTCGACGAGCTTTGAAGATCAAACTGTGTCGAAAAGAACCAGAAAATTAAGAAGAAGGTCTTTTACGGCCGTAACAGTTGGAATTACGGCCGTAACGCAGCTATCTCGATTTTTGGGCAAAACATGACTTACGGCCGTAATAAATTCGTCATGGCCATAACTGTGGTATCAACTTTGGACCCAAGAAGGGATTACGGCCGTAATACCGGTATTTACGGTCGTAACTAGGCGGCGGATCAGATTATTCCCAGAATTTCGCATATTTTATTTCCTTTTCCTATTTTGGTATTTTAGGTCAATTAGGAGTCTATTTTGAGCCCAATTAGCGGCTCATGGCGGGCTTGATAGAAAAAAATTAAATATTCAAGCCAAAACAAGAATTCAACAGGTTCGATGAGCTTTGAAGATCAAACCGTGTCGAAAAGAACCAGAAAATTAAGAAGAAGGCCTTTTACGGCCGTAACAGTTGGAATTACGGCTGTCACGCAGCTATCGCAATTTTTGGGCAGAACATGACTTACGGCCGTAATAAATTCGTCACGGCCGTAACTGTGGTATCAACTTTGGACCCGAGAAGGGATTACGGCTGTAATATCGGTATTTACGGCCGTAACTAGGCGGCGGATCAGATTTTTCCTAGAATTTCGTATATTTTATTTCCTTTTCCTATTTTAGTATTTTAGGTCAATTAGGAGTCTATTTTGAGCCCAATTAGCGGCTAGGTTTTGTTTGCTTATTTATACGCTTTTTCCATTGATTGTAAAAGAAGACTTTTAATTTGAATAAAAGAGATTGAATATTTTTCAATTGTTTAATGTGTGGATTCACATTACAAACCCGAACTTATCAAGATTGATTATCTTGTGGCGTTCATCCAGAACTTATCAAATATTCGTGAGAGTATTTGTGGCGTTCAAAACCAGAAACTTATCAAGGAGATTGGGCAATTCCTTGTGGCGTTTTGAAATTATTGGTTCTTTATTCCACATCGTCGAGCCATCGCGTCGTGAATATCGGGTCAAGATTCCACCGTCCATCCACAAGGAGGGGGTCCGCGTCGTAGCTCGCGGAATAATGCTTGGAAAATTCCGAATTCAGGTTGGAACGGACGGTAACACTACGACCCGAGCCTCACGACGCAAGAACCAGGGGTATATTAAACCTGAGACCCGTTACGATGCGGAAACAAGAACCATAATGGGGGAACGCGACAAAGGTTGTCCACGCCTTTGATAAGTTCGATTGGTGAACGCCACAAATATCTCACAATATTTGATAAGTTCGAAAGTTCATTCAAGAACAATATTTGGGAGAGAAATAACTCAACACAATTTTTATTCATCCAAGTCTTTTTGTTACAACGAAAGAAAATGAATATAAATAAGGGAAATAAACCTAGCCGCTAATTGGGCCCAAAATAGACTCCTAATAAACCTAAAATACTAAAATAGGAAAAGGAAATAAAATATGCGGAATTTTGGGAAAAATCTGATCCGCCGCCTAGTTACGGCCGTAAATACCAGGATTACGGCCATAAGCCCTTCTCGGATCCAAAGTTGATAACACAGTTACGGCCGTGACAAATTTATTACGGCCGTAAGTCATGTTCTGCCCAAAAATTACGATTGCTACGTTACGATTGTAATTCCAACTGTTATGGCCGTAAAAGGCCTTCTTCTTAATTTTATGGTTCTTTTCGACACGGTTTGATCTTCAAAGCTCGTCGAACCTTCTGAATTCTTGTTTTGACTCGAATATTTAATTTTTTCTGTCAAGCCCGCCATGATTCTCATCATTCCCCCCTTCTTTAGGACGATTCGTCTCGAATCATAGCTTTGTTAATGATGTTTCAGTGTACCCCCTGGATCAAATGGAAATCCTTTGCTTTCATGCCATAGGACCAACCGATAGATCCTCATTACTTGAATTATATGGATTGATCGAAATGTGAGCTTCCTTGGCCATATGTGATGGGGCTCAAACTTCTGGTTATTTCGAACCTGCAAGAAGGATTTTAAAAAAATGGGGAGGGAAATATTAGTTTCATAAGGTACAAGGTATGGGTCCCTGTACTCATGAGGAATCATCACCACCTCCTCTCTTCTCACAACGAGGCTATTTTTTTCCCCTCTTTCAATCTTTTCACTCTCTTCCTCAATATTTTTACTTTCACGCCCAACCATACATTCATTTTCAAAATTCTCAAGCTCAAAAACATCTTCTGACTTCACATTTTCATCAACAATTTCTTGCACTCCCTCATTGCTACCCAAAATTTTATCTTCTAATTCCTCACTTCCTAGCTCAAAATTCGGAGCTTGTTCAACTACTTCAATTTTCAATTCTTCAAATTCAATATTATAAACATGAGGCTTTACTAATCTCACACTCACTCCCCCTTTGTAATTCAGGCTCAGCCTCCCTTTCACTTTCCTGTTGCAACTTGGCTAATTTTCCCCTTGCTCCCTTTCCAATCATCTCCTCCTTTAACTGCCTTAATAGCATTCTCATCTCATCAAATTCATCTCTCATTTTCGAAACACCATTTCCTATTTTTGAAGCGCCATCTTCCAATATTTTCAGCTCATCCCCAATTCCAACTCCAGGTTTATCATAGAGTCTACACAAAATCAAACTGGATAGAATAGAAAAATAAAACTTGAATCCAGAGTCCAGTTCAGATACCAAATGATGTGATCCTTGATGAGAAATCACGAGATCTATGATTCTCATCATAGATGTTAAGAGAGAACTCACGAGAGGTGGGAGGATACAAGCTACACTGGGTAATGAATTGGGTCGGGGGTATTGATTTTCATTTCTGTTTGGAGGATATTGGATGACGCATCTCTTGTACACACTAATACACTCCGGTTATGCAATTGAATTTTCAAGCTAAAGAGAAGTGGGCTGTAACCTTGACTTCCCGAATTATGAGTCTATCTTTTTGTTTGAGTTATGTTTCTTTTCTTTCATATCATTATTCGAGGACGAACAATGGTTTAAGTGTGGGGGATTTGATAAGTGCTTTATTAGCACGTATTTAATTCACTTATTATCTTATTTTGTTATTGGTTTGATCCTATTGAAGTATCGTTTAATGTACTTTCACTTATTGTGCTATGTTAGGTCAAAAAGAAGAAAAGAAAGGAAACAAGACCAAAGAAATACAAAAAAAATCAAGAAGTGAGGTTCAAGGGAATATTCAAAGAGCTCCAAATCAATAATGGCATGTGGGAAGAAGATTAGATGCAAAAATTATGGTCAAAGAAGGTTTGGGGTGAAGTTGGAAATCAAAAACCCGCAAGGATTGTGATCATGAATTTTAGTCATAGATTGAAGCTCAACTTGTTCATAGAAGACCTTCTAATTTTGGAAGAGCTATTTCACAAATAATTGTAGATATTTGAGTTTTACCATACCCGTGCTTATCCTTATAGTATACTCTATCTCATTGTGTCATTTGGTCACCTAGGACCATATTGCAACAACTTGCAATAGCGATTAGTTACTCTAGAATCTATAATCAAGATAGACTCAATTACTAACCATAACACAATGAATAGAGTCTTACTCCATTATAGAGTTTCCAAGAAAGGCTACTTCCTCATTAATCCTATCTTTTCTCAAAAGCAAAAAGGTTAGAGGGCCTACCATACTATCCGTTGCTTTAAAATAATCTCTTCTCTATGAATAGCTTACATTGAACCTTTCAGGGACACGTTCATCCTGGTGAATATAGTCCACACTGAACCGCAAGAGATCATCTTAAAAGATTTCTCAAGCATTATGTCACATGAATCAATGTTTGCAAGTGGAACCTCCACCACGTTAAAGTGACCAATCATGTTTTACCAAATGGTCTCTTATAAAAACGTGATCGGTTCATAAGTAGAGATATAATATAGCTTTATAGCATATTTTATATAATTAAAATGTTCAAATTATCATAAATACCCTTCCATCGAGAAAATAAATATGGTATCCCATTTTGATATTTTTATTGCGAAGTACTTGATACGAGAATCAAAACTATGCAATAAACCATCTCATCAAAATAAAACCATTTTCATTGGAAGATTTATAATTATTTTGAACAAGGATCTTCTAGCACGAACAAATGTCATAAGTGGAAAGAATTATAACGAGACATGTTACAGGTTTCACAAATTAGTTGGTGATGTCTAAATATATAACTAGTTGTGGAAATACGACATTCAAATAAAATAAATGTATTAAACATGAGTTGTATAAATGATGAATACTTTCATATATGATGCATGAATAAAAAATTATGCACAAGTAGACCCAAAACTACTATAATATGACGACAACCTAAAACCCCAAAATCTTAAACACATTTCTCTATAGGAGAAATAAATGTGATTTATGGCTAGGCTGGGACCCTCCCACTAAATTAAATATATCTAGCATCTCATGCAATATTTAATTTATAGTCGTTAAAATTTGACCATCATTGACATCGTTTGGATATTCTATAGGAAGTCCCCACGATGTCATTGATTTAAGTGTTTAACCCCTATATTAATAATATTTCAAGTACCAAATTAATTATGTCACCTATAGGGTAATCATGATTAATTCACACTTAAAAAATCATCACCTAATTGGGCCCAATCCAGTAACCAAAACAGTGTAGCCCTCCTACAGGGAGACTAATTAGATTAGCACGAGGCATACACAAATTTTTACTAATGGACTAATAGGGGAGGCCGTGGGTTCAAAAATTTGCACCCTCGCTCACTTAATATTTTGAACTCTTGGGTTTTAATTAATAATTACCTAATCAATTTTAACTCTTAAAATGAATTTAATTATTAATAAATATATTTATTTTCTAATCTAATATTTAGAAAAGAAAATAAAATATATAAAACAATGCATGACAGTATAGTACCTAGAGCGGTGTTTATGCGATCTACATGACATGTTATTTAATGACATTCATTCACAATTTAATTAAAGCAATAATAAAATGCAATAATAAAATAAATAAGAACATAATTTATGGCCCAAACCTAGACACACAATTACAAATTAATAAAGAGTCTATTGAGCCACAAGCCGGCCCAATTCTTCAATTTCTAATTGCAAGTGTCCAGCCCATTACTTGAACTCTTCAAATAATAGTTCTCAGCCCATTATCAAACTGGTCCAATCTGTAAAGCTTCAATCTTCAGTCCAAATATCAAATGTAGTGATCCAATTAAATATTCCAGCCCATTGTAAAATTCAGTCCACATTGCATTGGTCCAGCTAAACAATTTAGCCCACATTGCAATTAATTAAAGTAGACCAATTTTACAATTACTGAGCTATATTTAATTTCACCCAAATCTATATCTGGCCCAACTTCAATTTAATTCAACAAACCCATTCAGCAAATCATTTGATTCCGGCCCATTTGCTTAATTCCAAAAAATCAGCCCAGAAGAAGTCACGGCCCAAAAGCAAAATCTGGCCCAAGTAAATTCCTTCTTCATTGCAATGCTGTGTAACCTACTGAACGAGAATTCAAAAAAAAAATTCAGCCGCGCCGTGATTTCAGCCGCTGCCTACGGAAATACCATCGCCGGAAAGTGTCACAACCATTGTGACCACAACAGCAGTCCCATGTCCCGCAGCCGCCATCGCCAGAAAGTGTGGGTTGAGTCGCTGCAACGGCATCAGCAGTTTCATGGGTGCTGCCATCTTCGAACCTGCTGCGGCTCTGCCATTTTCGAACCTGCATCGCAGTGGCACCTGTGGTGCCGCTGCCGCCGCGATCTACTTGGGGTCACAGCGCCAACAGCGGCGCGATCGTCCACAGATCGCAACGGCAGCACCCAAGTGCTGCCGACTGCGTGCAGCGGCGTATGCGGGTTCCGCTACCGTCGCGATCGAGCCAAGATAGCAGCCCAAAAATCGCCGCCATTGACTGCCGATCACAATGGTAGCACCCACGAGTCCCGCCGACTGCCTGCATGTCGTTCATGGTAGATTTTCAGAAATTGCAAGCCAAGTCCTCCTTTTGTTGAAGATGGTGAAGTCAAGTCCCTTGTCCAAAATTGCAACAGAGGTCATCCGAATTTTGCAGCAATAGTCCCTCCATCTGAAATTGAATTACCTGGTCCTCCATGTTTCAGCAGTGATGGATCCGGTCCTCATGATTTTACAATTACAACAAAAATTACACAAACCCTAATTCTATTGCAAAATTAAAATCAAAGGGGAAAACATAGAGTCGTAATCCACCCCCTTTGTTACATGACTCGATAATACAATACAAGATTTTACCACAAAAAATCTAAGGCCATAAATTTGTTCAATAAAAAAATATCATTCATCCAATAACAATCAAATCACATAATCCTAACACCGCTCAACTAACACATGCATAATAAAATTATTTATTCTTAAATACACAAAACAGTATCAAAAACCTGACGCTCTGATACCAATTGTTGGGAACCAGGGTTGCTCTACTCACAAAAATTGATTTCTTGTGATAGATCATCCCATTACAGGATTTTCTGTTCTATGTATTCAACTTGGAACAAATAATTTTGTGCACATAAAAAGAAAGAGATATTACCCTTGTAGCGTGCTTTACAATAATCTCTTTTCGACTGCTTCTTGATTCCACCAAAGCTTCAAACCCTCAAGCTTTCCTCGGTGTTCTCCAATGGCAGTTGTGCAGGTGCGTGGTCACCTTTCTCAAGCTCTAGGTTAAACTAGGTTTAGGGTTTCTTTTTAAAGAGGAAACACACACTACACACTTTAGTGTGTGTTTCGCCACTTTGCCAATTAGGTTAAGAAAAATAGTCTTGGGAGACTATTTGTAACCTCTTTACACCCCAAAACCCTACCAGGCCTAATACCATAACCCAGGCCCATTTCTGCACAACCCAATACAGTTAATAAGCCTGTATAAACCCATTTTAGTGAAGCCACCGAGGGAACCTGATCGGACCCAATTAAACTAATCTCCAATATATTAATTATGACCCGATCAACTCTTGATCAGTCAAAATTAATTTATTAATCACGTTCTATTCCACTAAAAGAACGAGATTGCACTCTTAGTAAAATTGAAATTACTGAAACAATTAATCAATAATTATATCCTCTGACTTATCGTTCTTACATGTTACCCCCGTCGATCAACTCGAATATTCGGAGCAAGTTAAAATGACCAAAATGCCCTTCTCCGAATATTCATAAATTCTCAACTCTCATCTTCTATCTGACAGTTCGGTGTGATCCCATCACATCATAGAATTCAACAGTCATTGTCGAATTACTGAGCTCAGATTCAACTGTCCACTAGAAGAACCAGTGAGATTATGATCATACCTAAAAGGTGACGGATTCCATAATACGAATATATGTTCCTCGTTAGTTCACTTTAATTCCCAAAGTACCGAGATATTGATCAGAAATTTGATCTCACCCATTGATACCTCAAAGAACTTCAAGTTAGTAATAGAAGTCCATTATCCTATTAGGATTAAGGTCCCACGTACAATAATCAAGTGAAATTAAATTTGTATGGTCAATGTCACAAATTAATTTCACGTGGTCCCGTCCAATACGTTCCAAACGTACTCTCAATTTTATTACCAAAGTCAAAGACAGACTTTAATAAAATCGAGACGATCTTATCAAAATAAATCGTCCATATTTATTTACTGATCGTGAACGTTAATTTTAGATCGAATCACAAATTGAATCTTTCTGTGTTTAACAACTTAACCACTCAATTTGTAATATCAAATCGACCCGTGGACAAACACAACATCATATTAATACAATCAATTAATATTTTACTTTTAAATGTCATGAATTATACTCTATGGGCATATATAATTCCAACATATTTTTCATTCAAGTAATTTCAAACAACAAACCCCTCATTCCATTCTAATTGACCGAACAACTAAAATTAGTTTCCGTTCCTCGTGGGATCGACCATTACTCTCGCTACTACATTATTAATTAATATTTAGCGAGTAAGGAATTATTTATTATTTTGGTGCATCGCGACATGCATCATTGCAACACCACTAAGCAAAGCTGGTCTGAAGTAAGCTTTGTCACAAACAGATTGGCCTTAACGTATATGCACTCACTCCCTACTTTGAATCCGTAAATATAAAAAATTTATTAAACTGAACAGGAAAAATAGGGAGGTAGTGATGTAGTAGGATTGTTGCACTCAATATTTAGGAAACCACATCAATCTACACACCATCTTCCTGCAACAAAGAACAACATATTAGTTCAACACCTAAAAATCTTAATAATGACTTGATCCTTGAAAAAACAAACAATGGTTGTGACTCCATTATTGTATGCTTATGAAAGTTTCCTTTAGAAAAATGATATATATTTATTCTTCCCAAAAAAGTAAAACTCCTCGGGATTTAGAAAATGTAATTTGCACCTTGATGCACTTTTTCTAGCTTAACCCTCTCTTCTGCAGGTGCTATCCAAAACAGGGGGCTTTATATCTTCCTATCCACCTGTGTCTATCAATCAAAATATTTATTCAATAAGATGGAAAAAGTTTAAAAATTGAACTTTAGATAGAAATGTATCCATAACTGGTTGAATAATTCTATCTCTAACTCCTCATTTGTCAGTTGCGTTATTCCATCTTAATCAATTCAACATTTAAAAAAGTTTACCAACTGGATATTCTTTGTGGAATCATGAAGAAAGAAAGCAAATTAATTTCCTTCAAATTGTTGAAACTAATGTTACTCCTGAGGTTTAACTAAAGTATAAGTTTACATTTCAAGAATCTATAGAAATATAGAGCACACAATGAAAACAAAATATAATAAAATACATAATAAATGTCCAAAATCATCAGTTGTAGAACTTACTGTCAAAATGGCATGTCGGACCGACGTCGGGAAGCAGCCGGAGTTATCGTCGAAAACTAAAGGGAAACAACCGAAGAGATGAAAAACCCATCTTCTGATATTTTTTTGAACGACAATGAGAAGCTCTTTCGTATTGCTGGTGGTTTCAGATGGCGGGACCTGCCGCATCCGCTCCAACAGACCTAAGCTCGAATCTCAGCCTCGATTTTGCACAAAAATTGAGCCCCAACCACTTTTTCGCCTCCCCCACCGCTGTCCATCGCCCAGACACTCAATGGCCGCGTCGTTTCCAGCAAAACGCCCTTGAAAAGAGCAGAGAAGAAGTACGAAGTCTCTCGAAGTAAATGATTTTGGCGTTTCAGATGTAGTGAAGGTAGAGGCGTAATATCTTCGAAATTATAGTGTCGAGTTTCTTTTCTCTACACAGATTTCAAGAATTCAATTTGAATTTTGAATTTGAATTTTTTACCAACCGTATATATTATTACAGGAGTCTGACATATGTACTATTTTTTTTTATTGTTGGTGCTACAGTAGCTTTACATGGATCTTTTAGGGGGAATTGTTGGAGGGAAATTTTTTTTTCACTATCCTTGTTTAATATAGTTATATATATCACTTCACTACTATATATAAATCTCACTTCAAGGTTACTATTCCTAAGGACCAAAAATAGCACTTTTAGATATATCGGTGAAACACGCGTTCTGATTTCTTCCCTCTTATTTCTACCGAAACTCACGATTTCTTACTTCATATTATCAGTAAAAAAAAATTGTCTCTCACTTTCATTTCTCTCGTTGCGGTTCCAGAATCTTCTAGCTAGGTTTACAGTGTTTTTTTGGCTTTCGTCATCGCCGGTCAGTTGCTTCAAATGTACTTCATTTCGGGTTTTATTACTACAATTTTTTCGATTTCGATTGATTTGTGTGTCATTTGTTGTCGATCTCGTGAGTGATTCCTATTATCTTGTTTGTCTTTTGATGTATTTGAGTTTCCCTTTCTTCATTTGTGGCTCTTTGTTTCAGATTTTATTAAAAGGTGCAACGATGTCTTGAATTTGTGAATGATTTTTGTGATTTTATTTTTCGGTACATTCGAGTTTCCTTCTTGTTGAATCTGTGTTGAAGTACACTAATTGGGATTGTAGTTCCTTGTTACTAATATGGATGATTATTGGCTTAGGTATCTGGCTCCACGTCCTCCTCCGCCTTATCATCCATATTATGAGGGTTTTTCCATTCCTCCAGTCCCAAATCATCTAGAATGAGATTTTTCAAGGTGATGCTAGATTTACATTGGGTAAGACATATGATTTTATATTCGACTAGAAGATGATGATTTCAATCAGTAAAGTGTACCAAGTTAGAGTATCACTATGTATTTGTTTGGCAACTGTTAATTTTTACATATAGTAAACATTTAATCAGTTACAATTTTTTCTTGTGTATGACAATTTTGAACTTTGAAGTTACTTCAAAAGTGTAAATTCTAATAATCATTCAATATATAAGCAGAAATGTGACCTGATGGTAATGAAAACCAAATTAAAACGTTCGATGACCAAATTATTAATTCTATTTAGTTCACTTTAACTTTGTTTTCCGATACATTTTTTTTCAAGAACTTTAATTAAGAGTGCTTGTTTCATAGGTAAATTTATTATTTTGCCTTTTATTGATTTTTTTCTTCATTGTAATCTTCTCCTTGGTGCTTCTACTGTACTTTGAAATCAGTATTTGTGTACTTGTGAAACATGTTGGAGTGGTTCTGTTGAATATTTGTGTGAAGTTCGCTTATGCCAGTTATTAATTGAAGATTGTTGATATATCTTTGTTGTTTGCATAGATCTGATGGTGAAGGTGGTTGCTGTGTGAGGTAAATTTATTTTCTACAATTTATCAATTCATTCTTTACTAAATTCTATACAATTTTAGTTTTTACTGCACTTTGAAATATCTGTTTGTATATTCGCGAGACATGTTATAATGAATTTTATTGACTAGCTATGACTTCTTGCACACAAGAGAAGAAGGGTTTGGCAATTTGTACTTTTGGTAAGAAGTATTGCTCCTCTCATTTCATTCCTAAATCTCTCATAATTATGGACCATTGGATGTGAATATATTATAAAGCATCAGTTACAAATTTGTTAATGGAAAAGAATCTTTTTTTTTTTTATTTGTTTTAATTTGTATGCTAAATAATCCAGATTTACTTCTGCAACCTTTTTTTTTTTTAAATGGCGGTAAAGTTATCAGGAATTTCATTGTTTCTTTGCTGTTTTGATAGGTTTTTAATTTTTAGTTTCGTTGTTTTCGAACTTCTACTTTTTCTTCCTTTCATTTCAAACCTTCAATTGCATTTCTTTTTTTGTACTAATTTGAGCTCCAATTATATCCTATGTTTCGTTATAAGAATTAGAGGCACACTGCACACAAGACGCACATGATTTATTGTTGCTGTTATTTGCAAGTATGTCCTATTATAATGATAATAATTTGTGAAACCTTCCTAAACATTGTGCATTTGCTACTCTTAATTTTCTCAGTTATAATTTGGGATTCCATTTCTGCAGTTCCTATTTTCGTTTAGGAGTATGTAGCGTTACTTATTTTATTTCTTTACGTGTTTTTAATCCATTTTTTCTTTGATTTGATTTGATTTTTAATTTATTTTGTTAAGGATGGTAGTGGTATAAATTGTTTACATGGTAGTATGCTTAATGCCACTATTCAGCCTTGTTAAGTCAATGACCAATACGATAAATATATTTATTTAGAAGAGAAGTTACATTCGTTTGTGTTCTTCAGTATTTTGATAAGATCATTTTTTTTTGGGTATTGGAACCGCTAATTCAAACATTCATAAACTTCTAAATTTCTATAGTTTTCTATTTTGTAGAACTAGATAAGGTACTTTCTTGTTCTTCTTATCCTTATTGTCGTTGGTGTGCTTGAGTGATCTATTATTAGACATTTCTCTGTGTTATTAAGTTCATGAAGCTAGAATCTTTCTTTGTGTATTGGTACTCACATGACCAGCAACCCAATTTCAATCTTCTTAAATAGAAGACACACAAAAATTACTTGTCATTTGATAAGTGTTTTCTATTGCATTGATAATAATATGACAACTTAACAAATATTGTGTATTTGCCTCTCCTAATTTTCTCTTTTATAATTAAGGATTCCATTATTGTTTGTCTCATTTTCGTTTCTGCCTTTGTAGTGTTACTTATTTTCTTTCTAATTGTGTTTTTTTAGTCCACCTTTTTAAAGTTTCTTTCACAGTTTGGATTGGGGATGGTTGTGGTATGAATGTTTTGCATTCAAACAACAACTAAGTGTAGTATATTTGTTTAGAAGAGAAGTTATAATTACTTGTTTTCTTTTATATTTTGATACGAAGACACCCATTTTAATTGACTTCTACCACTTTCCTTGGATGATTCAAGCCTATATCAATAATTAATTAATCACGAAATGATATTTTTCCTCTTTTACTTCGTTATGTTCTAAAATATGCTATAGATGTTTCTTGTAGACACTCACAAAATTAAATAAAGAACTTCGGATCAAGGACGTTGCAACTACGTTTCGATTGTGAACTACCCGGTACAACTTTAACGGGCAATATGATACAATTTGAACCCCTAAGACCAGTTAAAATTTTTTTGTATCTTCACTAAAGGTTGATGTTGTTCTTCTTCTTCTTCTTGATGGTGATTTTAATCCCGATGATAAAAACAGTTGGATAAAAAAAACAGATTATGAGTAAAATTGTTCCAAATAGAGAAAGAAAAAGGCCATTGGTGACTGTAATATTAACAACCCAGTTGAAAGAGAATGTAGGTTATATTGGTGAATCCAACTTCACTGATAATTCAATCTGGACTATTAGGAGTGGGAGATTTAGTTTGGGTGCAAAAGTGATGATTGATATTAATGTGCACTTTAAGAAGCTCAATGGTGATCTTGTTCTTTTTATTCTTGGTAATGCTGGAAGCTATAAAAAGGCAAGACTCACCCAGAACATAGCATCGATTACTTGAAGATTTATAATTATGTAAATAATTGATACTTCATAAAGGTGATTGATTTTTAGTTTTATGCTTTCAGTTTAGGATTTTAAATGCGGTTTGGTTTTGTGTCTCTATACTATAGTGGGTATTTAATGTTTGTAGACATTTTGTTGATTTAGGGACTTCAATGCTAATGTCTGAGACTTATGTTTAATACGATTTCACGTAGTTACATATTTCTTGATTTCATTCTGGTTTTGTGTGTAGGGTAAGAAAAGAAAGGGCAGAAGCAAGAGTATAAGAGGTTATTTAGCTAAAATCAAAAATTTTGATTTAATTCTTTTCGTCAATCATCAATCGATGCTTTACACAATTTAAATTTTAATTAATTTAGCGTGCCTTTGATATAGTGATATTCTGCTCTTTTGTTAAAGCTTTTGTGTTTAAAAACATATTTTTTATGTTTTCGAGATGAGATGTGTGGTTAAAAAGTGGAGCGAGAAAATGTATGTAGTTAAAAAGTGATTTGAAGAATTGTGTTGTTTAAAAATATGTTTTTTTATGATTTTCCAAATAGATATGTTCGTCTGATGTTTCTAGCTTCGTACCCCTAATATGCTTTACTAGAATGGTTAAGTATTAAAGAAAGACAACATTGTTTTCTCCGCCACTGTCGGACCACCTCATCCAACATATTTTGTCACATTTTGCTGTGATACTTGACAAATTTAGTTTTAATTGTTGTAGAAAGGCACCCACCTGTATATTAATTAATTATTCTTTCTTTTTTCCTGATCAAATTTCATGAAAATGTGCTGCCCTTGTGAGTTTTTCAACTTTTCAATGATTTTTTTATATTATTTTTGTGTATGTGATGCTATTGATTTGTATTCACAAATGAACCTTAGGCAATTCTAATCTCACTTATACACTAATTTTAGAATTCATTTTGCAAAACTGGTTTAGGGAAAATTGATTTGCTTATTGAATTAATTGTATGTTTTTCCTCTGGATTGTTTGAATTGATTGCTTGTAACATGTATATTATGATATTTTCACTTCACTGTTTTATATAAGAATCACTTCAAGTTTCACTATTCACAAGTACCAAATGCTCTTTCACTGTTATCATTGTACGTTTTTCTTCTCATCTCACTAATAAGGGCTGGGGTGGAGAAATGCGTTTCCTTATCAAACTATCAATGTTTTTTAGGCCGATAGAAAGGAGTTTCCAGAATTTTCCTGTTGATAGGGTTTTCGTCTTTTCCATTTCATATCGTAGTCGTCTTGGCTTCACTCAAAATTTCCAATTCAACTTCAATTGGTAGTAGAGTGACACACCATGGCTCTAAATCTCTAAATTTGCTCTCGCCAACAAATATCAAGTCCTTCTGGTTGCTCGACATCTCTAAATCAAATTGCAACCTTAACCTCCTCAAATTCCAAGGTTCTTTTCCTATACATATTCTCTGTTTATTGTGTTTTTGGCTTGTTTGAATTGCTGAGTGGAACTCGATGTGAAAGCTTAATAGCGTTTTTCTTTTCCGTGTAAATTATGTTGCATTTTATTCTTTTTGACAGGATAGAAACTGAAATTTAGTTGCAAGTTTGGTTATATTTTTAACTTTTAATTTTTTTAAAATTATTATCATATCATAATCGCTCTAAGTTAATTTTTTCGGTTTCTAATCTTTGTCATATTTCTGTATTTGAGTTCAAAATAAGTTGAATTATTTTTTCTTAGTGCAATTTTAATTTGTTAGTTTAAAAGTCTGAACCTTCTTTGCTATTCTTAGCTATGTAGATTATTTATCCAAGACAGATCTACAACGTGACTCTTCTTGTTGATTAGAAGATAGAGTTGTTGCTGTGAAAAATGTGGGTGGACCCACAAAAGGTATGATTTTGGTTTTAATTATTATTTCATCGTCAAGCAATAAATTTTACAAAAGTGTGATTATAGTGTAATATGGATTTGAATTAGATTACTTTTAAAGGGAATAATGAGTTTTTTCTTGAATTGATTGTAACTATTGGAAATATTTTAGTTCTAATTAATTGTTTAGATTTTTCGGATTGGATAACTTGACCCTTTTCTTGATATTATACTATCTCTGTAGGAAAATATTTTTTTTGTTAATTTTGAGAATTCAATTTGGACACTAATGCATTTCTATATGGCTGACATTTTAAAATTGTTTCCATATGATCACCATGCATTTAATTGATGAAATGGGAATCTACAATATTGAACAATCTGTTAGTTTTACTAAAGGAAGCTGAATTACTGAAGCAATTTAAACGTGAATGAAAGTTGACTGAAAATTTGTTATAACATTTTTCAGGTTGATGGCTTAGCTAAAAGCATCTACGGTGCGTTGGGATAGATGTTGCAATTCCACATTCTGAGAAGCCTCGAATCAGGTTCAATTATGGTGAATAACATTAGACGATTGTTATAATTTGTTATTTTTGTCAGAACTCAAAAGTATATATTTAAATATTGTTTAATTCTTGAAATGTGTAGGTTTTATTTTTTTTAAGTTCGAAATCACTTAAAAACATGTTTAAGAACTATTTCCTTTTACAGTCATTCGAGTTTTCATTTTCTGATAATCGCATTGACCAAAAATCCTATCATAAGGAGCCAGCAGCATCCCAAATGTGATGTTTGCGAAAATTTGGTGAGTATCTATTCTCTATTTAGAAGTTGTAGTGTAAGATTATATTTATCACATATTCTCATCCACTTCTCAAAATTAAAAGCATCTATCTTTTACATTTGCTTTTCTGAATTTCTGCCCATCCAAAACGGGGTAGAGGTAGTCCTAAAGGTTCCGGAAAGCGAACATTGGAGACTTCTTTAGGTAACTTTTTTATCTAATCGGTCAATTAGTATAAATTTTACCTTTAGGAACTTGCATGGACATAAATTTGTGATTTGCTAATGTCAGTATTATTTTTATTAAAAGTGGCTTATTCACGAAGTTCATTGTTTCATAAGCTGATGGAGACGGTGGTGGTTAAAAAATTAGTTGACATTGGCTATCATAAGCGATGCGGATGCCGATAGTTTACGAACAATTTTTTTTTTCAAATTCTTTAATTGAATCACGTGGAATTGATACAATAAATTGTCCCCTAATCTTAATATTAATTTGTACTCACAAATAACCGTATCTTTATTTTCAATTACACGCGAATAAACACACAAATGAAACGTTTCGTGCAATGCACGTGTGCTCTGGTAGTGTGTATATATATATATATATATATATTAACTAAACTACATAGCGTTTCCATTTTAATACCCACCAAGTAACATATTCCGTTGCTGAAGCTCCAAAATTAGTTCCTAATGGGTTTCACAGAAGAAAAGTTTTCAACTTACTTTTCGTTGCTATTTTTAGGGTGGATGAAAGTCATCAACAGAATATTGATTCAGAAATTATGTTGGTAATGATGCTCCATTTTATCAACTGAAATTTTATGGGTAATGATGTACAATTTTACGAATAGAATTTTCATTATTAATGTCACAGACTTTTACAAGCCGAATTTCTGTTGGTAATGGCTACACATGTCATCACAAAATACTGAAGTTAATTACAAAAAAAAAAAAGATATACCTAATCCAACACGTTCTCTTATAGCACAACCCAACTGACCACGTCTGTACAGACTCCAAACAACTATTGTATGTAATTTTTAGGTAAATGAGGATTGTTGCATGTGTGATTCGAACCCATAACAATGAGAAATGAGGATTGTGAAAGAGCAACTCAACCAGTGGAGCAATTGTATTCTTGTGAATATTTTTGTTTTGATTTTTTACATATTAGTTTATGAACAACATTTAAAAATATTTGATTGTCAAAAGTTATTAATTATGTGAATGACAATTAAAAACGATAATTTAGACGAAAATTGAAACATTAGACAAATTTTTTGCAGTTGCTATTATTGTTAGTGAAAATAAACATAACATTAGGCAGGGAAGTTCTATTGGAAAAATGACATCATTTATATCAATGACATGTTCGTTGCTAATTATCATTGATATTACATCACTCAACATTAAGCACGAAATTTTCGTTGATGAAATGATATTATCTATATTAATGGAAAGGCCGCTTTGAAGTAAAAATCATTACATACAAAATTTAGGTTGTTGAAATGCTATAAACATTAAAAAATAAAGAACGTTGTTGATTATCAACGAAATCATTCTGTTGGGGACTTTTCGTTGGTGAAATCTTTACCAATTGAGTGGTCGTTTCTTATAACCGTCAGTAGAGAACGAACGTCATTGGACTCGAAATTTCGATTGGTAAGAAATTATCAACATTACAAATGAAATATTAGTTACTAATTTCTATTAATGGAAATTAATCACTTTTACCAACGGATAATCCATTGCTGATTACCAATAAACCGATTCCGTTGTTGAATATCCGTGACCGAAGAGTCGATTTTTAGTAGTGTAATTGACACTACTTATTTAGACTTGATGATCATTGTTTTATATTATTTTATGTTCTTCACTATTTCATTAACTAGGTTCTATAATTTTGATATTTTGTGGTTTAATTTGCTCATTATAAATTATTTACTTTGTGAATTATTGATAAGTAGCCAATAAGAAAAATTAAGAGTTCATTGTGAAATTTTATCTGTATTTCTGGACATAATAATGTAGGTGCACAAATAGTGAAGAATGCATGCGTTGCCTTCACAAATTTTTGTGAGGAAAAGAATCTTGACGGGTGAGTTGACTGTGTTCCATACTTCCATTTCATTGATGATTATCTTTGTGTTATTTGGAGAAGCATTATGCAAGACTATCTGTACTTGACTGGTCAAATGCCGAGGGATTATGTCACAATATGTAGTATAGTTTTGGATTGCAACGTCCACTTAATATGAACTTGGACGTGGTCATACATTTTATTTGAGTTACATAAGAAAATGAAACATGACTGTTGACATCCTCTTCTCGTCTCAAAGCCAGTCAACAAATAAGTGTGATTTACCTTTGAATGCTTGTTATTTAGAAATGATCAGAATGTTTGGTTTTTTGGTTAAGTACTCAAGTTCACCTCTGATTGTGAAAATTTTAGGGAAAAATGAATATAAATATGAAATAAATATTGAATCAGATCAATAATGAACTGAGACGGTGACTGAATAAATTCACGTCTAGTTCAGTGCTGATCTGATGATCAGGTCGGTTTACGATGTTCAAATGACGAAAGTTGAGAGAGTTTTTTTAATGTCCCATTGCCCATAAATGAGCATTTAATCCTCCTATTTATAGTAGTTGAGGAGGTTAGACATAATTATTACAATATATCACATCTGCAGGATGTGATTGATAATGTTGATTGACATTTCTGACAGACATACATACATCAAATGATTATACTGACATATTACGGATAATGATGATTACTAACACATAATACAGCTGATTTGACCACCCTACACAATTCTCATAATTACTTCAGCTATGATCATTAAGGTCGGCTAGCAACCACTTGCCTCGGGCAAGTCAAATCACCTCGCACGAGAAGATCACCTCGCTCACTTAATTCACCTCGGTCGTGAAATTCACCTCGATCAAGTCAAACCACCTCCCATGTAAAGATCACCTCGGTCACTTAAATCACCTCGATCGTGATATGAGACTGTGATCGTGGCCTTTCTATTCAGTTCTTTTTGAAATATCATAGGTCACTCCACTAATTTGAGCTGCCCCTTGACCATTGACTATTTGACCGCTGATTTTACTTTTCACCTTAGATCGGTATATAAGAAATGTCCCCTCGAGATCAATTCGAAATCATGAGAGCGGATCTCAAAATTACTCTGCCGTTGAATATTTAACATTGATGTTTGCCTCTTCAAATTACGCAACTACTCTGGCCACGTGTCATTACCCGATAAGTGAGTAAGACCTTGGATCGTGTGTATCCGTCATCATTATGGCAACGCGTCCTGTCATTATGGACACTAAATTGGTTCTCTCTCTCATTTTCCTATATAAATGATTCATTTTCCCTTCTTCCTTACGAAATCCCTCTGATTCTCTCCCAATTGCTGCCGGCTTGCCTCTATATACGAATTGGAGTTCTGCTTGCTCGTTGTATCATCAGACCTGTTTTTAATCTAGTAAGCTGAGGGTTTTTTTTTTCTTTTGGACAGTTTTACCTCGTTTCCAATTCTACTCTTAAGAAACTTTTAAAAAGAATTCCTCTAAGTCACCAGCTCGTTGTTTCTTTTTTTTTAAAAGAAAAAAACTAAAAAATGAGTGGTAGCCTTAGTTCCAGTGAGAGTAGAGTGAGGTCGGTTTATTCAGGCGATGGTGCCGAACCGACAGTGTCATGGAATGGAAGCGTGGAAACTCAATGTCTTTTCCGAGATGATGTGGAGGAAGGCGAAATTTTTCAGCCCGACCCGTTAGCCATAGTACCCGTGTCTCAAACTATTTCCTTCAGTTCGTTTCGATACCCTTCAAGCACCTCTTTTACTCAACCTAATCCCTGTACTAGCTATAATTCAGACTTCGCTTGTAAACATTTCCGATCCAAAGCCATTGAAGACAAACTGATCATATAGAAGAATAAGTATAGAATCCCGGGTTATGTTCATTTCTTCCTCCTAAAAAGTTTCGAACGGGCTGACCAACCACCTAGTGGTTGTGTGGATGCCAATTACCAAATTCTTGAAGCAGGTCTGTGATTCCCCCTCCCCTTCATAATAACAGATGTCCTTCGTTCTTGGGGGGTCGCCCCAACTCAAATTCATCCCAACGGGTGGAGGTACATCCTAGGTTTTATTTATCTTTATAACCAGATAGGGTATGGAGATCCTACTATTGATGAGTTCCATTATTGTAAAACCTCAAGTTTAAAATCTTAAACTTAGGCGTGTTAACTTCCATTCACATTATATGTGGAAATAAATCATTTAAAACATTAAAATTTTTCATTTTTTTCTATTATAAAATTTTACAGAAATTTCGGCAGAGTCTTCTCTATAAATTGGACTTAGCCAACCTGTAGAGGGACAACATAACCAACATAATAATTTAAATAAAATCAAACCACACCTCCACAACATTCATCATCACCAAAACCAACTCATTCAATCCCACACTCCCCAAAATAATAATCCCAAAACAATAAGCTTTAACAATTGAAATAAGAGGTAGTTTAATTGTTAATGCAACACCATTATTCATTCAAAGCTAACTCCAACCAAACAATAACTAATAAAATGAATAAGAAATAATTAAATGATAACATAAGTAATTTAACTTTATTTAAAAAGGGTGGCAGCAGGTATTGTCTGAGTCCACCACCAAATGCTCTCATCATATCATCTAGCCTTCATCACCTGAAATGTTGGGGAGGGATTGGGGTGAGCTAAAGCTCAGTAAGTAAACTTTATGCACGTGATGCATGCTCATGACATGATATGCTTTAAACATTTCGAAGTATGTATCCCCATTTACTTTAACCTTTCAGAACTTTCTAACTTTCACTTAAACATTTCAAAACTTTTACTTCATTTCCATCGTGAGCTCACTTGATGTATCTTCTAGTCAATTAGATAACAGTGGACAATTCTTATTTGGAACCAGATTACATTTACCAACAAAACCGCAAAGCGGTTAACATTTATTCCACTGCAAAGCGGCTCATTACATTATTCCACCGCAAAGCGGCTCATTACTTTCGGGTACGCCGGTCCCTGGCGTCCATTTCCCACTCTCATCTTTCATGACTTAGAAGTACACCAATTCTTTCTTAAAAATTTGGGATACATAACTTTTGAATAAACTTTGTACGTTTACACATTTCTTTCATTTAAAAACATTTGACTTCCCAAATTCGATACCAATGCATGCTTAATGATGCAATGACATAATAACGTGCATCTTGAACATTTCCTTAAACGTGCATACTTGCATATCGCAAATCAAATGCATCAACATTAGGTAATTAACACGAAATCACTTACGCACATTAATTTCACATTAACTTTCTACTTTCATGAAAATAGGGGAAGTTCACTTACTTGACGTCCTTAGTATTTACCGTTATCTGGATTTGCAAGTGGAAGAGTCTCAGATGCCCGTGACGTCAATGTACCCAGTAATCCTAATTTATATCAATTCATTAAATAAAATATACTTTCAGTTCAAAATCACATTTAAAACTCCTAACCGAGGTCAAGACTTCCATGTGACTTACAATTTAACTCAAACGTGTTCTTAAGCCATGACTAATGCATATAATATCATATTCAAAACAAGGGATCCAATTACATGAACTTACGAGTTTTTTTATCATTCATTTATTCAAATTTAAGTTGCAATATTTAGCTTAACCTAAACTTTACAAAATTTCTCGATTAAACATCCCGTCATTAAGAATTTAAAGATACTCAAATATGATCGTCAATTTAAATCTAGAATCAAACAAAACCTCATACTCTTAATTTCAAAGGTTGAAACTAAACATTTATAATTCAAAATTTAAAGTAAAATCTCAAACAAAGTATCATAGTCTTAAAATCCCAAATTCTAAAATCCAAAACACAATTACATAATTTTCCACAATTTCAAAAAGTACGATTATAATTCAATTTAAACTAAAAATTTAATTCAATTAATTAAACCTATCACATTAGAAGTATGAAAAGTGCACCATATAAACCAACATTCATGCTAAACAGTTGACTAACCCCATTAAAAATTTGAAAATCTCAAATTAACTCAACATTAAACTAACGGAAATCTTAACTCCATAAATTTGAGCATTTCATTTCAAATTGCAATTTAATCTAAATCAATCAAAATTAACCTAGAACATTGAAATCTAAATCTGAAAATATACATATAATACATATGCCCATATATATATATATATATATATATATATATATATATATACATACACAATCACAATACCAACTCTCTAATTAAAAGTTAAATTTGAAATCTAGAATAAATAAAAATCTGAAATAGTAATAATAAACTTACCCACACACATATATATACTTACATACATCAATACATACGTA
The DNA here is from genome assembly GCA_963555705.1 of Ligustrum vulgare. NCBI lineage: Eukaryota > Viridiplantae > Streptophyta > Magnoliopsida > Lamiales > Oleaceae > Ligustrum > Ligustrum vulgare. The sequence goes on along the minus strand of OY743172.1, from coordinate 39,893,021 downwards.
CAGGGCCGTATATGTGACGGTGTTCATGAGTGTGTGAGGACCCGTGTGTGAGGCAGTGGTCGCGAGGTGTGTGCGTGTGTTTCGCGTGCCAGGGAAATGGAGAAGGAGTTACCGTAGTGGTGGTCACCGGTGAAGTGGTCGGCGCAGGAAGGGAGGGCGGCGGTGGTTGAAGGCGAGAGGGAGAGGTCGCGAGAGAGAGAGAGAGAGAGAGAGAGAGAGAGAGAGAGCCGAGAGAGTGAGCGTGAGGGATGAGAGATAAGGGATTAGATTAGGTTTTGAATCTTATGAATTTGCAATTTAGTCCCTCGCTTCTCTCCATGTGCATAGTTAAGTCCATAAGTTCTAATTTATTCTCCAATTGCTACTAAACTTTCCCCAAACTTTCCATTTAACACAATAAAATAGAAAATAGCATGTTTAGGCAATAAAACAATTAATCACATAAAATTACACGTAAACTATTAAAATAAACAATTTATAAACTTTTAATTGGTACATTGATCGAGACGGCATCCAAGTCCTTCCACTGCAAAATAATTCAAATTATCGACATTAAAAATATCATTAAATTTAAAATTTATAATAACATTAACATAATTATTACGTGAAATTTAAGGATGCATGTAAAAATGAAAAGCGGTATTACAATTAAGCTTATCAATTTCGAGCTGATGACAAAAAGACGGGGTGGTTTTACGCTATGAATAGGTCGGTTTTTTGAAGGAAAAAAACTATTAATTGACCTACCTGAATTATTACGTTCTTTTGTTGGGGGGAACTGGATGAGTCCATACCGAAGCGATGACACCAGCTACATCATGCTAGTTCATTATAGGGAGAATAAAAGTAAGTTTCTGTCTTGAGATCTTTTTGAGCTGAAAAGTTCTAATATTAATCATCTCATTTTTTGCAGATGTTAAGGAGCCCGAGTCAGGTCTTACTCACATCGACCCGTCTGACTATTACCCTTCACTTCGCAAATGTAAGTACCCATATTTTCGAACAGTACTTCGTGTTTTTACGAGGTGCATACTTAGAAAATTTTCCTCTCGTGTTGGTTGTTAGCTCGAATGGGAAAAAAGATGTAGTCCATGAAAGCAAAGAAGGAGGCCAATTCTAAGGCCGAGCCTCGTAAGAGAGCGACCTTAAAGAGAATAGCGAAAAGCTTACCTACTCGCAAAGAGGATCGAATTCCTCCTACCTCTCCACAGAAAAAATCCAAACGAACTGAAATTTTAAGGGATTTTCCTGATATTTCCATTACTCCTTCGCCCCCTGCTACTTTCAACGAGGCAGGATCATCGGTGGGAACTCACTTAACTGAATGGTCCTTCCTTGAGATCAATAGGGTTCGAGTTGATTTAGTAAGCTCGCTAAAGGGCCCCGCCCTAAAATCTATAGAGAGTTCGCTTCTGCTGCCAACTTAACTCTAGTTGGAATGATGAAACTTCCGAATTGGACCAAGCTGGAAATGGATGTCCCGGCCAGGACGTGGGCACCCCGGCATGAGAAATTTTGTGAGGACATGCCAGTGGACGACCTCGTGCTATCACTATGGCTCACCTCGGCCAAGCTTTAAATTCTCTCAGTCGGACTCAATCCAGAATGAGCGAGGTGGCTGGTGACACTGTCAAATTCAAGAAACTAGCCACCGAGGCTAAAGTAATGTTTGAGACTAAGGTGAAGGTCAGAAATGAGGCCGAGATGAAATTGAAAGATGCTTTGGCAGAGGTGACAAGGTTAAAGGAATCCAATGTGGAACTGTTCAAGTTCAAAGAGGAGGTGATTCCGTTAAAAAAGGAATTGGCCCTTTTTAGGAACGAGGTGACTCAACTGAAGGAGTCAAAAGAGGAGCTTTTGAAAGAATTAGAGGAGGCTAACCGCATTGAAGCTAACCTAAAAAAGGAGAAAGTAGAAATGGAGGTCGCTGCTCAGCTCTCTTATAAGGAGGCTATAAAAAAATTCAAAGACTCCATTGAATACGAGCATGATGTAGATGAGACCTACTACCTCAAATTCAAAGAGATAGTTGAGGATTTAGAATCCAAGCGACCTGATGTGGACATCACTTTCTTAAAGGAAAAACTCGACCTGGTATGTAAGAAATATCTTGAACTGATGCTAGTTGAGGTCGACGAGGAAGATGAGAATGTTCTCATGCCAGTTCATGACTCCCAAAGGGTCCTTGCTAACAAGGCCATAAATGTGGAAGATTAATGCAAACTCCCTGCTGCTGTCTTCATATCTACACTTTTTGTAATTGTAACCTACAGTCTTAAATTATAAAATAGTTTATTTTCGTGGCAAATATTTGGAATCCAAATGAACTAATGCAAACAGAGACGAATATTTTACCGAAGTGAATATCTTAACAAAGCAAACACTTGAACAATTTTTTAATCACAAATTCACTTCAAATAGCAAACAGAGGTGAATATCTTGACGAAGTGAACACTTGGAAATTTTTTTAATCACAAAATCACTTGAAATAGCAAATAGAGGTGAATATCTTAACGAAGTGAACACTAGGACAATTTTTTAATCACAAAATCACTTCAAATAGCAAAAGAGGTGAATATCTTTATGAAATGAACACTTGGGCAATTTTTAATCACAAAATCACTTGAAATGGCAAACAGAGGTGAATATCTTGACGAAGTGAATACTTGGACAATTTTTTAATCACTAATTCACTTTAAATAGCAAACAGAGGTGAATATCTTGACGAAGTGAACACTTAGACAATTGTTTAACCACAAAATCACTTCAAATAGCAAACAGAGATAAATATCTCGACGAAGTGAACACTTGGACAATTTTTAATCACAAATTCACTTCAAATAGCAAACAGAGGTGAATATTTTTATGAAGTGAACATTTAAGTAATTCTCATTTATGAAATTCATTTTACAAACGAGACGGCGTGAACACTTAGCAGAGTGAACATATAAATAATGGTTGAGGCTTGACGTCACCCCCATTTTTCAACATAACACCTCATTTTCGAAGTTGAGGTTGGCATACTGTCACCTCGATTTTTTCTCCACAACACCTCGTTTGCGAAGTTGAGGTTGGCATATTGTCACCTCGATTTTTTCACCATAACACCTCGTTTGTGAAGTTGAGGTCGGCATAGTGTCACCTCGACTTATGGTGATGGCACCCCTTCATCGGAGGCTTTTGTTTGCCTCATGGGGAGATCCTTCTTCACCTTTGAGATGGCTTGCCTCGCATTGTTGATGGTGGTATCCTGCCCTTGAGGTACTTACGGACCATCAACTAAGGTTTTGTTCGTTTGGCTCTCTGGGAGGTCTTTCTTGTCTTTGAGATGGATTGCCTTGTGATGTTGATGGTATCCTGCTCTTGGGATACTTACGGACCATCAACTGAGGTCTTTGTTTGCCTCTCAAGGAAGTCTTTCTCGTCTTTGAGATGGATTGCCTTGTAATGTTGATGGTATCCTACCCTTGGGGTACTTACGAACCATCAACTAAGGTCTTTGTTTGCCTCTCAAGGAGGTCTTTCTCGTCTTTAAGACGGATTGACTTGTGATGTTGATGGTATCCTGCCCTGGGGTACTTACGGACCATCAACTAAGGTCTTTGTTGTAAATATTCATTCTGGTTTGTACATCTTCTAATACCAAACTTTTCATTCATCCAGTTACATGTCTTACTTGACTTCAAAAGTATTTACATTTGATTCATATCCTATCTTACTGGAAGTATTTCTTCAAGTGTTCTGCATTCCAAGGATGCTGAAGTTGAACCCTATCAAGTGATTCTAGCTCATATGATCCATTGCTTAAGACCTTCTTGATTCGATATGGGCCTCCCCAATTGGGTCCCAACGGCTTATGTGCGGTAATTATCTTTCTTAACACTAAATCCTCATCTTGGAATTTTCTTGTTCTCACCTTTGGATTATAGTACCTTGCATTTCTTTGTTTATAAATGACATTTCTGATTTGTGCTTGCAGTTGCTTCTCTTTCGTGAGGTCTAATTCAGCATTGAGCGCCTCGTCGTTACATTTTTCATTGAAATGAGTAACTCAAAATGATGGAATCCTGACCTCAATCGGAATCACAACTTCTATTCTGAATGCCAGGGAAAATGGGGTCTCTTTGGTTGCTTTCCTGTAAGTTGTCCGGTAGGACCACAACACTCCTAGTAGTTCTTCAGCCCATGATCCTTTCAAGGTCTCCAGTCTGGTTTTCATATTGTGATTGATAATCTTGTTCACAGCTTCGACTTGTCCGTTGGATTGAGGGTGGTTTGGAGTAGAGAAATGCTTCCTGTTTCCCAAACCTTCACAAAAATATTTTAACCTTTCATTATCGAACTTTTTTCGTTGTCCGTCACAATGGAATGTGGAATCCCAAACCTACATCTGAATGTGGTTAGAGTACACCTCTTGCATTTTCCTTGCTAAAGCTGAACGACTCCGAATTGTCTGCAGTGATTAAGTGGTTACATATTTGGTAGCTATTATGCGCTTCTTGGGTAGACTCCCACATTTTTCTTTTTGATCCGACCTGAATTTGGTTACCAATCACTATCGTATAGATTTCTTCAGGTTGGTTTGCACCATGGGGCTCTACTTCATGATGAAGTGCATATTTCTCTTGTTGTG